>WBNH01000526.1:92856-159137 GCA_013401255.1 Urocolius indicus | reverse complement strand
GGGTTCCTTCCCAGTACAGCTGTGGATATGGGATCCCTTCCTCAGGGACACAGCCTGCTCTGGCCATAGTTTTAAAGAAGAAAATCAGTATCCCTGGCTTGCGGTCTGTAGTGAAGTGATTGGGTACCTCCCATGGGACATGGCCTCCTCTGGCCATAGTCACTGTCCTTGACTCGGGGCCTTTAATGAAGTGAATCACTGTCCCTGATCTGAAGTCAGCTTTATCAAAATGAGTCTCTACCACTGATGTGGGATCTTTAAAGAAATGGAAATAAATCTCAGCTTCACCAGTTCTCTCCACAGAATGCAGGGGACTCTCTGCTCCAGCACACCTCCTCCTCTCTTTCATCACTGGCCTTGGAGTCCGCATGGTTGTTTCTCTCACTGTTCCTACTCCTTGCACCACCACCAGCCAGAAGAAGAAAAAGAGACAGAAGAAGGAAGAAGCAGGAAGAAGAAGGAGGAAGAAGCCTCCTCTTCCAGCTTTTTAAAAAGTAATCATGGAGGTGTCTAATTGGCTCAGTCCCAGAAGTGGGTCTGGCTCAGAGCTGGGGAGAGTTGCGAGCAACTACTTACAGGAGCCATCTTTACTGCCCCTTCCCCCTTACCAGAAAAGGCTGTCATGTCAAACCATGACCCCAGGGAATCTTTTCATCCAGCCTGCTCATTTTAAAGGGGAAATTATTCGAAGAATGCAGTATTTACTTAGTATTAAATGCAGTCTTTGACAACTATTGAAAAAGACAGGTTTCCATTTTGCTGTAGCAGCTTAGTGACAGCTTGTCTATCCACTTTTGCCTTAGAATTACCACAGACAGTCTGACCAGACTACCAGACTCAAAATTTGCCCAAGCAACTCCAGCCTGCCTTTGGCATCCTTTCTAATTGGGGGAACTAAGGTACAGAGCACTAAGCTATCATCAATATTCAAAGTCTTTGAGGGACACAGATGTTCCGAAGAGCACAGTCACCATCCAGTGCTTCCTGAACCCGCTTCACAATTTGAAGAATATCTTTTAGGTGCCAAAAAGCTCCCACCTAGGACTATTTGTCATGCTGCTCTTGCTGCCTGCATCCTCGCCTTCCCTGATTCCCAGCAGATGCCCTGCTGTGGTGGCTGATAGCTAGTAGGATACGGCATGGATGTTGGCCAGGCTGGTCTGCAGCCAGCATAGCAGGATGAAGCAAAGGAGCAGATGGAGGAACTGGCTGAGCAATTGAGATGCCACAAGGCAACGGATAAAGAAGGGACATGGGTAAGAGCATAAGAGGAAGACATGATCAGCTCTGCTCAAGCTCTCATGTGTCATACAGAGAGAGAAAAAAAAGTCAAGTGACTTACCCATAAGCCTTTTGCGCTCTGAGCAGTTTCAGAAGAAAAATTGTTGTCCCGCTGCAGTTGAATGTTTTATTTAGAGAGGAATTTTGCTCAGTCCTATCAAGAAGTCTTTGTCTTACACAAGCAAGCAAGAAGTTTGCATAGATACTACTTGTGTGACCTCAGGCACAGCATCAATGCCTTTCTTCCGATGTAAAGGACTAATCCTTTAAAATCAGTTCCCATGCTACCTGAGCAAATGCAAAGATATTCCATGTTGTCAACTCAAGGGACTGTTTTGTACTGCAAACGAATTTTCCTTCCAGAATGCCCTCTAGCTCCCCATGCATACGTGAGGTATTAAGGGAATCAATGAACATCTTATTCGTGCTAGTCTTGGAGCAGTGCTCACTCCCTGCTACCTAGGGCTGCCCTATTTGTTCCCTTTTCTTCAAAGCCATCAAACAGCAGCTCCAGCTGTGCCTCCAGGCCTCATCCTGCTCTGTGGATGTAGCTCATGAGGAGCTGCAGGCATCTTAGCACAGCTTTTCTGCTCCCAACATGAGTAGGAACTGGTGCTTACAGGTCTGTGAGTACCTTTGGGCACAGAGGGGCCTCCAGAGTCGGAATAAGTCCCTATGGGAATTGCATGAGCTGGCCTGTGTTTACGCAGCAGCACAGCTGTGCAAAGGCCAGTGTGTTTAGGAAGCAAGGTTGTCATTAATTTTATTAGTGCAGGAGCTCGTTGCATGCAAGAGTCGAAATTCCCTGTGCACTCACAGGGAGAGTTAGTTCCTCCAGGCTATAGAGTAGCTAGCAGTTAACAGGATTTGAGAGGTACACAGCAGAGGTGGGCTTAGATGTGGGGGATCACTAAGAAACCACCCATCTTGAGTAACCCCAGGCAGAAACATAAGAGAAGGAAACTGAACTGGACACTACTCCTCCGGTGAGTTGGCAAAAGATGAATCGGTTGGTATAACAAACAGTGGGTTTTCAAAGGAAAAAAAAAAAGAGAATGATAACAGGAAGATAATAAGCAACACAGGATACCTAATCATTTCTGTAAGGCTCAATCATAACTAGCTACTGTCCTTATCTCAATGTCCCCAGCGAGGCAACTGTGAGATCAAAAGCTCTTGAAGTGAGAAGGTACATTTCAGGACATGGTTTAATGATGGGCTTGGCAGTGTGAGGTCAGTGGGTTGGACTCAATGATCTTAAAGGTCTTTTCCAACTAAAAAGTTCTATGATTTCTTATGCAATGAACTGTGCACATGTCTTAGGACTCAAAATATAGTTATGTGCATTGGCTGGAGGGTGAGAGCAAGCTGCACAGGAGGGAAGGACAGATCCAACATAGTTAAAATCTGCTGGGTCTCATGCTAGAGAGGAGAGTGTGGGGAAGTCAACTCCTGCAAGCAGTTACACATCAGCGCTGCATCAGTGAGGGGCAATTCTGCCTCCCCTGCTGCCCACCCTGACTCCCCAGATGGCAGCCTGAGGTGGGCTTGGTCCAGCATGCTTCCTCTCTGCTTAAAACAATCCTTGGTATTTATGGCTGATTTGTAGCCAAAAATATGTCCAACACCCAAACAGCTGGCTTTGCACTGAGCTACACAAATCAAATCAGCCCTTAATTTAATTCCCCTCTGTTGAGGCGAACTGGAGCTTGAGCACTGGGATTTCCTTGGATTGTTCCCACCATGAAGCTTTCATCCAGTTTTGCTCTTGTGTCTGGCACTTCTTAATGACTTCAAATAGAGCTGTATGCAAATCAGTTTAATGAACTGAGGAGGTTCTCAGCTCGGCAAGGAGGGGGCAAAGAAATCAGTCATCAGTGCAGCAGTGCCACAGGCAGCACAGCAGTCAACTAGTGCCTGCAGCTACTGGAAATGCAAGAATCGTGGATTAAACTACTCTTTCCATAGTCCCACAGTGCTTAGTCACTCTTGGCAATATAATATAAATTGCCCCATGAGTAAACTTCAGGGCAAAGAGTACTCATAGCCACAGGAGGCTTCTGTTTTGCAGGGAGCTCTGTGCTCCTGAGTGGATATTGAGAAGCAGCTAGATGCCTCCAGTAGCCCCCTGATCCATGAGGATGTAAAACCCCAGGGTAATTTTGAGCAGCTAGGCCAGATATGTCTGCACTGATCAGAGTCCTTCAAAGGCACCTCACTAGCTCTCATTTGTCCCTTACAGAAATAGCTGGTGGAAGTCTGATGCAAGTCTGCAGATGGTGGCTGGGTTCAGTCAGGAGTACAGGTCCTCAGGAAAGCTGAGGTGATGAGACAGGTCAAAGGTCAAACTGCAAAGATATCCTGCAGGTCAGGATCAGGATCAAGGTAAGGATCATGCCCAGTGAGGTAATGAGGGTTACATGCAGCTTGTGGTCACCAGACAAGTCCATGTGAGTAAAGCAGGTCCAAACAATGGGAAACAGCCCTCAGCTGTGCCATCTCCAGTCTGTCTCTAAACCCTGATCGTCAAATCACTACAGGAATGAGCAGAGGGTGCTACCAGTACCTAATTTCCAAGCACATGAAACATCCACAGCAGCATCCCACCATAACCACAATCAGACTGTGAACATCCCTGTCATCTCCTTTCAAGCTGGGAGTTTGTTTTGGAGGAGAGCTCATGCTCAGGGGAAGCCTTTCACAGCAATGAGCCTTCAATCACCACATATGGCTCTCCCTAAGTCACTACAAGTCCCACAGAAACTTTGTGCCCTTCCTCCCTCCTCCAAGAAATGACAAGAAGGAGCAGCATTTTCCTTACTGTGGTGGCAAAGGACCACTTCTGGGAACTCGGACTCCCTGGGCTGCTTCCCATCCTGGGAGCCGTCTGCCACCTTGTGTTGAGAGCTGGGGATGCTCAGGGTGCTTTTGCATTTAGGGCTCCTAAAGCCCAGAAAAAAAAGAAGATGACTTCGAGAAGCTCAAGTCTGTCTGGGAATCAGGGGTGCAACAGAAATGGCCTCAGTGTCACCAGTCCTGGCTTTGGTGGCACAGTTGCTTTCGAGTAAGTCACTGCCTAGTGTTTCTCTCCCCAAGGAAAGGTGAGCAGCAGCCATTTTGGACTATCCCTGATATAGTGAAGGATTTTACCTCATTCAGGTTGGGGTATCCCCCACAACTGGATGTGATCTTTCTTGTCCTTGAGCCTAGTCCATAGTTTGCAGAATCCCTACCAAAAAGCCCACAGAAGCTTCATTGCTTTGCTTCACCAAAGGCTCCAAGCATCACTGAGGTGCTCATCATCAGACATAGATATAGGCTCTGTGTACAACATGTGGGACATCGACAGCCACTGAGTGGTGGCTGGAAGCCAATCCAGATGATCAGGGCACCTCATACAGCCCTAAATACCTGTGTGAGCCAAAGACTCTGAGTCCTTACACACCTCAGAGGCTTCATCTCAAGCTGGAACCTGCTCAACTTCCAGTTGGCTCCTTTTGCTTCCCCCACTCTTAACAAGAATAAAGTGTTCATTAGAAAGGATAGATGTTTATAGAGTGCAAGATTCTTTCCAGATTATTTTCTCATTTTTCTAAATACTCCTAATAGCATGACAAATTCTTCTCATAAATCCTGTTAGTGGTTAATGAACCCAGAGGGAGATATGCCACCATTTTGCTGAGCTCTTCTTTCATTTTTCTTTTCTTTGCCATCAGCCTTTTTACCCTTCGTATGCTGTTTTCCTCCTGTGCCTGTTCTTGCTGCAAGTGGCATTCTGTACCATACATGCCCCATTTATGGGACTGGCAAACAGCACACACGTGATGTGCAGATGCTACGCAGGCCAGCAAGTATGGGTAAAACATTCACCAAAAAAAACCCTCACATTTGACCAATTGTATTAACTCTTTGACCACACCTGGAATATTGTGTCCAGTTCTGGGCCCCTCAGTTCAAGAGGGAAAGGGAGATGCTGGAGAAAGTCCAGTTCAGGGCCACCAAGATGATGAAGGGAGTGGAGCATCTCCCTTATGATGAAAGGCTGAGGGAGCTGGGGCTCTTCAGCTTGGAGGAGAGGAGGTTGAGGTGTGACCCCATTAATGTTTATAAACACGTAAAGGGTGGGTGTCAGGAGGATAGAGCCAGGCTGTTCTCATTGATGTCCAATGACAGAACAAGGGGCGATGGGTACAAGCTGGAACATAAGAGGTTCCAAAGAAATACAAGGAAGAATTTCTTCACTATGAGGGTGACGGAGCACTGGAACAGGCTGACCAGGGGGGTTGTGGAGGCTCCTTCTCTGGAGACACCCAAAACACACCTGGATGAGTTCTTGCGTGACCTACTCCAGGTGGTCCTGCTCTGGCAGGGGAAGTTGGACTAGATGATCTTTTAAGGCCCCTTCCAACTCTTAACATTCAGTGATTCTGTGATTCTTGCAGCTCGCAGCCATAGGTCGATGGCTACTTTCACAATGGACATGTGAGAACTGAGTTGGAAGATGGAGATGGGTTAGAACCAGCTTAGAAATGTGGAGAAACATCATTTTGCCCTCCTGGTTTCTCATGTTGCTTCTCACACAGAGCTGATTTCCCTTATGCTTGCACAGACCAAGGGCTGCTCAGCTTAGAAAGGCCAGGTTTTGAGTTCCCAACTCACAAGCAATGTCTGACTTCAGACACAGTGGGTGATGACCATGCACAACACAGTGCTCAGCACAATCACAGCAAAACTTGAGTTTTGGAACTAAGTGGAAGTACCAGCTGCTTCCTGCAATGTGCTGCATGTCGCGCGGCATGTCTGTGTGGCTGGTGTAACCCGCTAGGGTCATGATGAGATGATGAAATTCTGCCTCGTGAGCCACCAAAGGCTGAGCAAGGCACAGTTGTGCTGCATTTCCCAAAATGACCTTCCCTTTCTTTCTCCTGTGACTGAGGCAGCTGAGAATTAGTCTTCAGGATTAGCTCTCTGTATATGCTGAGATGAACCAAAGCAGAGCTCAACTGTGATGATTTTTCCTCATTAGTGGCAGGCTGTAGACACAGTCTGGCAGCATGGCACCCATTGAATTCTGCCTGGGTATTGAAGAGACTCTTGGCAGCTCAGCTGGAGAATGATTTATGGGTTTGTTTACTTGCTAGGCCTTCAACTCATATTTAGCATAGACCAAGCTGACTCAAATGTTCACATTTTGCTAATATGGCATGTGCATATCAGGCATGAGGAAACACGCTAAAGCTGCAGAGACTTGGTTACGTATGTGCACTCCCTGCTTTCCTGGTTACTGCATACCAGTGCTGGCTGAGGCAGAAAGTAAGACATCGGCAGACCCTTTGGCTGGCTCATGACTTGGCTGCTGACCGGCTTACCCAAGTGCAAAATTACGTGTAAGAAGAGTAAATCATCTTCTGAAGGAAGTCTGAAAACCTCGCTTTTACAGTAAACAAGTAGGTAGCTGTTTACTGGCACACTGTGAAACCCAGCCAAGAAATTGTGAAGAGAGCTAGCAACATCAAAAAATGACCCCACGTGTCCTCATAGCAGCAGGCCCTTTAATATAAGATGAGGAACAAGTACAAAGCAGCTTTCCAATTGCTTTAACATGCATAAAAAAATAAAAGGATTGTGCCTGGTCATGGCTCTGTAGTCTTTCAGTGGGATTGCTGTTTGATACTGACTTGTTCTTGCATTTTTGTTCCTAATTTAAAACATGCCTCTGCTTGGACTGGAGTTGTGTAACAGTGGCACTTTGGGCTTCCACATCTATCACCTTGGAAAATATCACATCAAAAGTTGTTCGGCTGTACAAATCCCAGCCCTGCAGACAGAATTCAAAACATCCCTGGTGCCTTCCTGGGTTCCCTGTGTAAAGCACTGACAAAGCCAACCCCAAATTCACAATCATGATCACATCCCTATGACTGTATCCCTCTCACTGCATGCTGTGGAAGAGCCCTTTTGGTTTCTGCTTTGATTTGATAACTTCAGTACACATCAGATGTACTCCAGCACTGAAATGCATTTACCTCCACTCCTCCACCAAAAGGTATTTGCTTCTGTTGTATTGAACAGTATTAAATTATGAAGTGATTTACTGCCTAGAAGAGTTGTGAATTGTATTTCTTGCATTAGGAGGTGATGGGTTGCACAGATATTGCAATAGTTAAGTTTAACTGATGCTGCCCTCTACTCGAATAGTGCCCAGAACTGCTGGGAGGTTTCTGACAAGTGTCTCCTGTCCCAGCTTTGCCCTTCCACTGTGTGGGGACAGGTCCTTCTCTTTTGTTAAAGTGCAGCTTGGTTCATTGGTACCATATAATGTCCCTGAAAACTGGGGGAAAACTATTTTCTCAGCTCTCATCCACAACCAATGCTATGCTCAGGGAGTCATCCAGCTAAAATTGCCCCCAAACCCCCTAAAATGGGAATCAGGACAGAGCAACCTGGTTCTACCTCCAAGTTCCCATCCCCATGCACCTTCTCACAGTTCTGGTACAGGGAATTGCTGAGAGCAAACCCAACTGAGTAACATACTTCCTCACACCAAACAGTTGCTTACACAGCAAAAGAAAGAGATCTCATGGAGGAGCTCTCTGCCACCACCAGCTAGCTACAGTGGCTGTGAGCTCCCCTGAGGTCTCATAAATAAATAGAGTGAGCTGCAAATTAATTGACTTTTCATTTTTGAGTTGGTTTGGGTTTCTTTTTTTCCCCCTTCTGGATAGCCTTGTAGAAGGCTTTTTCCCAAATTCTGTTCTGTCCAAGCATAGGAAGAGTCAGTCTCAGAAGTAGACAGACATCTCCTCACGGACTGTATGGAGACTCAGGTGCTGAACTAATAGCTGTGGGTTCAGGTGATAGAGGACAAGGAAACACCAAAGCTTGTTGAGCTGAACCCTGCACAGGCTGATGCTGGCACTGAGGAACTGTAGTGCCCCTTCACAGCTGATGAACTATTGGCCCAGAGCAGCCTATGGATGGCTGAATGACATATGTGCTCTGTACTAGCAGCAGAATAGGACCTCAACAAGCTCAGAGACGGGAAGTTTTATTAGCCCTGCAGAGAAGCTGAAGACCAACCCAACCACAGGCTGTAGGAATGGACAGGTAGCACTGGGTAAACTTTTGTCACTTCTCTGGGTTAAGGACTAAGACTGTAGCCAATCTCATCTAGGTTTTTCTTATCATCTCTCTCCTGTCTGGAGTTTGTTTTCCCACAATCTCTACTTTTCCCCTTGGAAAAGGCTTGTGTCTTTCCCTTCAGCAGCCCAGTGGGACCCCATGCAGAAGTGCTGAATATCAAGGAAGTGGTGGTGGGCACCTTGTTGGGATTAGGTGTGAAGCTGGACAGGGTAAGAGAGGGGAATTTGGCTGCTTCATAGTTTTGCTCATCTCTTTCCACCTTGAGCAGGGATGTAGACCTGTGACATAGGGGAATTTTTTAGCTCTTGAGGCATATAGATTGCAGATGGGCAACTCCTTCTTACAGCAGAAGAAAGAAGCAGTGGACAAATATTTCTCAGGCTATGGAAATCTAATCTTCTTTGGTGCCCCTCATATCTATTATCTGCTTTGTGTTCTGGAAACAAAAGCCAGGTCCACAAAGTTGTTTAGAAACATAATTCTTACATAGGTGACTAACCTGTATCAGCAGCTACGGGTGTTTATGCCACTGTAGGAGCTGGATGCTAGCTATCTTTCACATGCCTACCTCAAGCTGTTGTTTTGACAGACATGCAAAGACTTGGCCTGGCTGGAAGAGAGCAAACACAAAATACAGGGTGTCCTACGTGGGAGAATTGCTGGGGAGGGGACGTTCTGCATCTCTGCCTCCAGCTCACTGAATCACATCACCCACGCCTGGAGAAAATGGCCTTCATTGGGCATGTTCTTGGCATCGTGCCTCCATACACAGCACTTTTTGTGTTCCTCCTGAGACTCATGAGGCTGAGCTGTGTGTTAGCTTGGCAGAGGACGTACTAGAGGCTGGCCAGAAAAATGCAGAGGAACAGGAGGACCTCACAGGCTATCAGAGTTTCCAGGGAACTGGGATTGTCACAACAGAAAGACATAGGGAAATAAAATCGGACATATATGTTGATGCTGCTAGATCAAGCCCAGTGCAAACCAAACCTGAGCTCAGGTTTTCAGAGACATCTTTTGCCTTCAGAATTTTGCATCAGGGAAAGAAGCTCTGCTGGTTTTGTCCCCTGGTTCTAATTGCAGGCAAATGAACAGAGCCCTGTCTGATGAGGACAAACTATGGAAATTTCAAAGGATAGCCAAACATTTAATTGTCAATTGTGCATGTGCATTTTACACCTGCCCTCACCACCCCCTTTATAATGCACAGCCTATGGGAAAGGTGGGGGAACATAAAAAAGGATAATGTCATTGTAAACCAAACAATATTTGTAGGTCTTATCTGGAACTGCCGAGACAGGGTGATTCAACATTATCTGGACATTTTTCAGTGCTCTTGCAGCAAGCATGGGAAGGCTAAGGCTGACCTCAAAACCTCTGGGTCCCACCAAAGCTTTCAATGTCATGCAAGAGCTGTCCTTGTCCATGATCAGCTTCACAGAAGCAGCACTTTGAAGCCCACCAGCTCTTCACAGGTTTATTGCAAGTATCTAAAGAGTGGATGTCAGGAGGATCCAGTAACAGAACAAGGAGTAACAGATATAAGATGGAACACACAAAAAAAAATTCGCCTAAACACAGGTAAAAACCGTGGCACAGGCTGCCCAGGGAGGGTGTGGAATCACCTTCTCTGGAGTTTTCCAAACCTGCCTGGATGTGCTCCCTGATTTAGGTGGACCTGCTTTAGCAGGTCCCTTCCAAACGCCACCATCCTGTAAATCTGTGATTCTCATGGGGGCTGCATTTCCTCAAATGTTAGATTTGACCCTTTTGTTTGGTAGGTTAGTTTTGGGGTTGTTGGTGGTTTTTTTGTTCCACTCTTGCATTTGCTCTCTCATCATTAGCCTCCAGAGGGCGAACACCTTTCAGAAAGGCGCTCGGGAGAGCTCCGGACAAGCTGGACGGGATCTGCTTGCAAAAGAGTAGCAGAAAGACCCGTGATAAGGAATGCCCCGCAAATGGTGCGTTTTCTGGCCCATTTTTGTGATTACGTCTCCAGCCTTCAAGCCTGACCACTGCTGTGGACGTCAGGGCGATAGGCTGGGTGAGAGAAGGGGAAGGATGAACTTCTCACTCCCAGCTTCCTGGAAAGCTTCTGGGATGATGAAATCTGCTGGTGCCTTACATCGGGGGGGGAAAGTTTTTTAGTGGCTTGTCCCAGGAACTATTCACAAGTCAGAAATCCTGGGCTATGCAGGAAAGTCCTAAAGCCACAGACGTTATACTCTAATCCTAACACAGAGTCCAAAGTGACAGAGAAATGGGTCCCAAACCAGCCAGTATTAAGGCAAGGGCTGGAAGTTTTGATGACAACACATCCATTACCATTCACAGAGACACAATTCCTGAGAAATGCTGAGTATCTGCTCTGAAAAACGGGTATTTTACATACATCTCAAAAGGAACTAGAAAAGCAAGAACTAGTGGGAATATCATACCCATAGGCATCACTTGCTCACAGGTGAAAAAAAAGGGTTTAGAGTCAAGATGCAATGAGATAGGAGCAGTTTGGGGGTGGGGACCTGAGAAATGGGGCCGAGGAAGATGACTGGAGGAGAAACAGGACTACTAGGGATCTCACTGTATGGAAAGCTTCTGTGTATATATACATACATACTAACTATACTATTAATATATCTATATACTAATATGTATACATAGCATAACTCAATTCTGTAGGATGTTTATGGTGGGATGGGAGGCCATAGGCTTGCCTCAGGCTTGCTACCAGGCTTTGGGAGGTTGCTGCTGTTAGTTAGAGGGTCCCAGCACCTCTACATTCATCCTGGCACTATCACTGGAATAAGATGAGTAACTGAATCATTTACTGACATGTTTCTGTCAGATCTCATTCCATGACAGCTGGGTTAGTTTGCCAGTTGAGTGACTTCCTGGATTCTATCATGGTGAGGTAAAATATCTCATTCCTGAGGAAGTCCCCTCAGAGGGGAGATTTTTTCAGTCAGGGCTAGCACTTTCTTCTGCAGCAATAATGGTGTTGGAGTATATAGCGTCGGGGTATAATCTTCGTGGGGATGCAGTCCTGCCTCATCCAGCATCACAGCTCACCATGGACAGAAAGTGAAAAGTTCAAAGAAGATCAAACAGGTTCTGCAATGAGTAGGTCAGGGTTCCTTGTCTTTGAAAAGAGATGGCTGGAGGTTACGTTTGGTGAGGCTTGTGAAACTGTTAAGGGGACAGGCTGTGTGCTGCTTCATCCAAACAAAAATAACATTTTAAATAATTAAATACATAGATGAGGGTATCAGCTGAGTTTGACAGGCTCAAAACATGCAAATCAGACAGTGTCTGGCACAAAGTCTGTCAAGGAAGGCTGGTCCTGCTGTCTCTGGAGGAGATGGAGTGGACATGAGACAGAAGCCCATGGAGGGTCACCCCACACACAGAGACCCTCCAGTAACCGCAGGCACACCCCAGGCGACAAACTGTCAGAGACAGGTGGGTTTGCAGGGGAAATGTTGTTACCCATTATTATGCTTTCCCCAGACATCTGTTTCTGGTGAGAGTCAGGGACAGGAAGGAGGGTGATTGAGACATGCGGGTGACATAGTGCAGCAGTCTTGTCCCCTTCCTGCAACCCCTTTGACTGACACGAAGCAGTTGCAGCAGTGACAGCCCTAGGCAGAGCCTTTGCAGCCTTACCTCAGTCGCATTATTTCTCACCTTGCTTTGGTAGCCCAGGCACGAGTGGCTTGTGCCAGCACAGATGCTGTCCTTATGTCAGTTCAATTGAGAAACACTTTGAATCAGATCGCCCACATTCATCTGTCTGCATTACACCAGGCTAGGGAGCCTTCCCTCTGCCTCAACTGCCTCTCATACCCCACAAAACATAATTGCTTTTTTGCAGAATCCAGCATTAACAGCACAGATGGAGCAACTGTGCAGGAATATTCATGGCTTTTAGTTCAGAACAATAAATTATAATGGTACACAGAGGCTTTTTTCTATGGGTAGGACCAGCATAAATATCTCCTACCAAAAAAACACTCCAAACCAAGCCTTCCTTCTCCCCATTTCTTCTTTCCTGTCTGAAACAATCATCCTGGACAAATGTTTGTGCAGACATAGCTTGGGCTCACAAAAGAGTTTTTAAAAGCATCATCTTGCAATTTTAATTTTGCATGTATCTGACATCGAAGGGGATAAGCATGAGCACCTCAAAGCTCGTGTGTTTTTTTGCTGTTATTTTTCAGAGTGTTACTGTGTTTTGAAGTGGTTTGTACTGAAGAACGAGTGTCAAACAGAGGGAGCATCAACGAGCCTGTTATCAGGGCAAACCCATCTTCACAGGGTTTCCCAAAGATCTTGCCTTTATTGTGCATTTTGTCTGAATGTTTTATCTGCCCATTTTCTTTCCTTTATACTATTTTTTTCCTTAGAAGAAATAAAGCAGACAATGTTTGAAAGCGGAGAACATGCCAAGTGCTTCACAGAGCTTTTCTAGCGATGCCTGTCAGGTCCTTCATCTCGAGCTGTTTAGCTTGACAGCACATAAACTCCTGTTTCTTTAACAAAAGCCTTGAAAACATGACATTCTGCTTAAACTATCCTAACCCTTTAAACTGTTCTCACCCTTTATAGCTGTTTAAGCTGCTTAAGATTCAGCAACACTTCAGATGAATTCAGACGCCAAAGCATTGCAGAGCAGCCGAATGTTATAAACTCTCCAGGCTTTGAAATGATCTTAAAATTGAAAATGTTTCAACTGGTAGCATTTAAATATTTAGTGCTCTAAATCTAAGAAATTTGCTCCTAAATAGGATTGAATTATGAGTCTCAAAGAGATTTGCGGCACAAAGCCCCATTTGCAGGGAGCCTGAGTAGCGGTTTTAAAGTTATTAACTTCTACAGTTAGGAAATTCCTCCTTAAGTGGCATCTTTAACAAATGCTCCACAAAAAAAAACAAAAAAAACCACATAGGTGCAATTAATTTGTCTCAAATTTCAGACCTCATTGACATCAACAAAATGAACTGTATTTTATCTCACTGCCTCCCACTACCCAAGCTGAGTGCAAAATCTGGCAGTGACATGTAAAATTGGTATGACTCGATGTTTTTGTGCTAGTTTGCTCAGATTCATCGAACTAGTTGTGATGGGAATGTGCAATCACACAGGCAGGCATGGCACAAACCCAAAAGCATTGCTAGGATGAGATGGAACAAACCCAAACCCAAACCCAATCCCAATCCCAATCCCAATTCCAGGCATACGGCAGGTCGTTTGTAACTTGTGAACATCATGGAGGCCACCCTTTAAAATTGCCAGACCCCGGGCAGTTGAGTGCATCCATACAATGCTGTCCTGGAAGGTTTCTGCCAGTCTTTTAGCCCATCATTGTAGGGGTCAGAGGAGGTAGCATCAGCCTGAGTGAGGAGCAGATACCTCCAGTGCACAACAAGACGCAATGTACTTGCAGCCAAGGGTTTATTTTCTGCTGAAAGAACAGGATGTGATTTTCCTGTCTAAAATAGGGCAAGAACTTGTTGGATCACCTCTCCCAGGTCTGCCTGGCTGCATAAACAAGTTAAATATCAAACTCTTCAGTTGAACCCATTATCCGGCCCTGCCATTGCCAAGAGCCACTGGACTGGAAGCAGCGGAAAAATGTGCAGGTGTGGGATGCAGTGGCAATGTGCTGGGCATTGACCTCTTTCAAAATACCTAGCAAAATCCCATGGGGATCCAGGTCTGCAAGCTGGGGGACAGTGGGGAGCCTGCTCTCTGCAGCAATGTGGATGGATGGCCTTCCAACCACCACATGTCCCAGGAGAGCTGCATGGGGCCTCATGGTACTTCCCCTGTGCCACTATGGCAGCTGATAGCAGGTCCTTGGGATGGGGCTTGAGCACCTACATCCTGCAAGGAGATCCTGCAAGTCCCACTCAAAACTTTGATTGGAAATCATAGAATCATAGGATAGTCTGAATTTGAAGGGGCTTTTAGAGGTTATCTAGTCTAACTTTCTTGCAATAAGGAGGGACATCATCAGCTAGATCTGGTTGGTCAGAGCCTCATCCAACCTGACCTTGAATTTTTCCAGAGATGGGCCACCCACCGCCTCTCTGGACAACCTGTGCCAGTGCCTCGCCATTCTCATCGTAAAAAATGCCTGCCTCACATCTTGTCTGAATCTATCCTTTTTTAGTTTAAAAAACATTACCCTTGGTCTCATCACAACAGGCCTTGCTGAAAAGGGCCACTCAATCTCCTCAAGCTCCAGCCTGGAATTGATGCCCAGGCTGGCACCAGTCACAGCAGTTTTGGGCATTGTGTGTTGGGAAATGAGGACCATTCCTAGCCTTTGATGAGGAATTCCAGGTGCTTTAATGGCACTGGCCACAGAGGTTTCTCAGAGTTTGAGAATGAGGGGTCTATAGGGTGCTGCAGTAAGGATTACATTGAATGGGATCTTAATGTGGTAACATTACCTTGTTCAAAAAACTGAGCAAGAGCAGGAAAATCACTGCTTACTCTGCTCAAAATATGCAATTGTTTTCATATTCAGAAAAACATCTCCTCTGGAAGGAAATGGCTGCACATTTAGAGATATGTGGTGATAAAACACTGGCATTTCAACTCTCAGAATGACACCTTGTGCTTTTTGACAGAGCCTCGGGGAGCAACACAAATGAATGATGCAGAAGGCAGATGCTGCAAAGCCTTAATGTTAGGCTCTCACTGCTTCCCTTACTCCCTCTGGGGCTACCAGTGGGGAGCATCTGTCCCTCTTCCAAAAACTGTGTGCAATTTATTGCTCTGATATTAAAGGCTGGATATTAAGACTCTGATACTAAAAGCTCAGATATCACCCTTGGAGCAGCAGGATGTAAATCCTTGCTACTCTCCATGGGACAGCTACCGTGACAGAGCAATCCTTGGTGGGTAGTGTGCTGTCACCTTCAGCCTGAAGGAGATGTGGGCTCAGCCGAGCAGTGGCCTTGTCTTAGAAATGCTAATTGTGCTGTGCTTGCTTGTGTGCTCTATAATTAGCAGTGCTGCGTCAGCAGGCACTGATGCAGCAGCGTTCATCGCACAGCTCGTTTTCCAGGAGCTGCTGGGACTTCAGTCAAACAAGGGGTTATTTCGGGTGACTTGGACCCGTGTGCAGTTTCCCCAGGTCCGTCCATCCCCGCTGGTTTGTAAAGGCAGCCCTGGACTGAAACAGTGAATAAACAATTAGTCTGATTGGGAAACACTCAGAGGGTTTGAAACATGGTCCCATGGGCTCTGTGTGGAGACCTCAGTGGGTGGCACTTGAGAAGGGAGGTGGGACCTGGCCTGGGCAGCACCAAGGGCTGAGGAGGTGTTAGAAGGGGTAATCCTGAAGGGTTTTCTGCCCTTGGGAGATTTTTCACCCCTGCAAACATGCAACCCCCAAACTGAAGGGTCTCGTCTCCCTTTTCTGTTGTACACAGGGGCAAGTATACCAAAATCTGTGAAGCTGAATGTTGATTTAAGGATAACAGTCCAATTTGGGATTCCTCAGTTCAAGAGTGATTGAAAACTTCTGGAGAGAGTCCAGAGGAGGGCTACCAAGATAATGAGGGGACTGGAACATACCTCTTATGAGGAGAGGCTGCAGGACCTGGGGCTGTTTGGCCTACAGAAGAGAACACTAAGGGAGGACCTCACCAGCACTTATAAATGCTTAAAAGGTGGGTGTCAAGAGGATGAGGTCAGTCTTTTTTTCTGAGGCACCCAGTGACAGGACAAGGGGTAACAGCCACAAGCTGGAACATAGGAAGTTCCGCTGGAACATGAGGTAAAACATGAGGGCAGCACAGGTTGCCCAGGGAGGATGTGAAGTCTCCTTCTCAGGAGATTTCCAAACCCACTTGGACACATTCCTGTGCCCCCTGACTGAGGTGAATCTGCTTTAGCAGGGCACCCCTTCCAAACCCTACCATTAGGGAATTCTATGATGCCATCCAAATTTGGTTCCTCCAGAGGGGTCTCAAAGAGGCCCCGAGCACTTGCGGCTTGAGATGTCAGGCTCAGAGTGAAGGCAGCAAAGTCATCCACGGCAGCAAAGCACCATTGGCATTGCTCACCCATGGGGACTATGTACAGGGCTGCAACACCTCCAGCCCTTCCCATCCCTCGTCCTTCACCACTGAGATCCCCCACAGATGCAACTGCAGGACATATAAAGCAGAGCAAACCAGAGTGGGAAAGGACAGAAAACAGGGGAACATTCAGTATGAAGTGAGTAAAACCCAGGTTACTTTTATTTTTTTCCATTAAAATGGCTTCCCACTCCCACTAGCGTGGCATTGCTCCTAGGGGCATGTGGAGCACATGCCCACGCTCGTGAGTTCAAAGATTACATCTGCTGGCGACCTGACAGGATTTGGTCCCTGCTGGACCAGCTTTTATCTCCCTGCCAGATCCAGAAATCCTTGTAAGTTTGTCTCTTTGGCACTTCATCCCACACGCTCATGGCACAACCAAGTAGCTGCAGTTGCCGAGGAAGTGTCACCCCCAATTTATGTCACTGTAGAAGGGAGAAGAGCCAGGACTGAGTGTTTATTATATTAGTGTCCCTATTGCTAGGCTGACGGCAAGTCCAAGGCATGTTTTGCAGAAGCCTGTGCTCTTTATCCCAGGCAACAAATCCTGACTCAGCCTGTTACATAAATTTTTTATCACAATCACTGAAAGTTAGGGGAGAATTAGTCCAGACAAGGTGGCTGATGCAAGCAAAGTGAAAGTCAGCAAATGCAGGGTCATGATGAAGGCTCTAGATTTCATAAGGGCAAAGCTCACAACCTGACCATCGCCAGAGCCTGGCTGCAAATGCCATCAGTGTGAGGACCATCTCTAGCACAGTTTTGGCCCAGGAGAACTCACATCCTTCCAAAGACTTTCCTGTGCACTGCTCGGTGTGAGAGTCAAGGACGTGATCTTGTCCCTGGGGGGAACTGGATGAGGCCACCCAATGCAAGAGGATGAGAGTTAATGTTTCATCTGGGGTTGATTCTATGATTCTATGGTTGGACCATTGTAGTTGGTCCTGGAGCTGTTGATTTGACTCAGTGTCTCAAGGATATTAGGAATAAACAAAACTGCAAAGAATTAAAGTAACCAGAATGTCCTAGCAGTGAGGGCTCTCCCTCAGATATCCACAATGGGAAGGGAGAGGGAAGCAGCCGAGAGCTCATCAAATATCAAAGAGCTGCAAGGAGAAAGACCCACCACACCTTGCAGAAATATAGAGCTCAAGATGAACAGAAATGCAGTCTTAAAACATAGGCAGGCACTCAACAGAAGCACACAGGCACACAGAAGCTGGGCTGAGCTGGAGTGGGGCTGATGGGGAAGGACTCACTTACCCAAGGGAAAAGGGCCCTGGCTTTTGATTTCTGCTGGGTTTAGCTGTGGCAGGGTGGGAGACATCATCCTCCTCTCCCCTGTCTCTGCCACAGAGGTGAAAACATTCAGAGAGCAAGAGCTTGAGGATGGAAACCCTTTAAAAGTCCAGGAGGAAGTAAAAAACAACTGAGAAAATCTGACTTCCTCAGCCTAGAAGAAAAAAAGGAAAGTGATCACAGTTTCAAATACCTCCAAGAGGGAGCCAAGGGGCAGACAAGAAAGGATAAACATCAGGCAGGGGAAATATTTAATTTAGCTGAAGGATCATATTGACAATAGAGCAAAACAGGATTATCTGTCCACGGACGCATTTAATTAGAAAAAAAACTTCCCAGTTCTTGGAGTAGAAAAAAACAGAGGTGAGAGAAAAAAAAGCCCAAAAGCTGTTTTCAAGATTAAATGTCATTTTAAAAAAGGAAATTTTATAAGATGACAACAGCAGGGGTGGAGAAAAAGGTTGATGCCTTCTCCTCACACCTCCTTGAGGTGGTCTGACTGCATGTGGGCTGGTTAATTCATCTTCCCTGTTCAGAACTGAATGTGGTGTTCAAGCTTGATTTGGGCCCAGGCCAACTTGCAGGCTGCCAAGGCCCATTTGGGGGTTGGGAGGTATGGAGATGCTCCATCCCTTCACCAGGGTGTGGAGATGGCCCTGTCCTGTCAGGGACATCACTGTCAGGCCCTGCTCCTCCATCTTCCTGCTGCAGAAACTATGGCTAAATGCAGGGGGGAAGACCCCTGGGAAAGGAAGAAAGGAGAAAAAAAAAAACACAAAAGGAAGAAAAACTTGCTGACACTCAGCTGAAATATTTTTTTGTTGTGTTGCATTTTAGCAGCTTTAACTCCCTTCCCTCCCTTGAGGGAAGGTGATGAGAAGATTTTCACTGCTCATGGCCAGCTGGGATTTCCAGGTGTGAAGCCCCATGCCATATTGCTTTGCTTGCAAGAGCTCTGCTCACTGATTTGGTACCTTTCTTCCATTGACAGCCATATAGGCATCACCATCATGCTTTGCCCCGGACAGGGCAGAGAGAAGGAAAGTCCCTGCTCTGGGCAGACAGGACAGGCAGCAGCAAAACACAGGAGTGAGGATTTTTCTCTGGGAGAAACAGGGACAGAAGATGGAGGACATGCCTGTTGGCTCAACTTTGGAGCTGGACTTTCCTCCCAGCTGCACATGGTGAGATGGGGCAAGAGGAAGGCAGATAGTCTGATCAGAGAGCCAGCACAGACATAAATTTATTCCCAGCTTCAAAAACTAGTTTAATGGGCAAATTAATTAATGGAAAGCATGATCTGGGAACACTGCCTCAACTCTTCCCATTTGCTGGAGCTCAGCACTTGAAACCCCAAGTCTTACCCATGTGCTTCTCTGGGGAGGCTAGTGCAGGGTCCCATGGGACAAGACTTTTCTCTGAATTTCACCCTGATTTTTGTTCTGATCAGCTTGCCAAGAGGGAATTTCATACTAGGAGTTTCATCTCCCACCTTTCAGTTTCCCCAGCTGTAAAAGGACAAAAATGCTGCCAGCCTCCACTGTAATGTAACTGTACTGTAAGGTACTCAGAGCTCCACTCACGAGGAGAGCTGCAAGACAACTTGTTATCCTTATAACAGGTTAATATTGTCAGTAAAACAAAAGAAGCAGTTACCATGAAAAGCATTAATCAGCCCATTGAATCACCCTGGAAGATCAATGATTTAATCAATCTAATCCTCACCAAGTATTAGCCTAGAAAGATCTGAGCTGCCAGAAACTGAGTTGGGCAGATTAACATCCTGCCCACAGTCTTGGCTTCCCACTGAGACTGACAGGTCCTGGCAAAAGCTCCTGTGCCCAGAAATGTATTTTGAGTCTAGCATGCTTGATGAGTAACTCATTCCCTTCAAATTAAATTAAGGCAAAGTTAATCTCATCTGTATTGAAAAGGGGGCAGACAGGTGAAGCTGGTGTTGCAGACATCGGGTCCCTGTGGGACGTGGGGCAGAGATGGGGCACAGATAGAAGAGTGTGCTGGCCTGGCTCCATGGCAGACTGCAAAGCTCAAGGATTTGGGTACAGTACAACAACCATGAGCTGCCAGAAATACCCACAGCTGCCAAAACAGGCAGGTCCTATACCATCCCCCCAGGCCACTCTGCTCCCAACCACCCTAACAAGGATACAGGCAGTGATCTGCAGTTTTTGAGAGTTAGATTGGCTCAGGCAAAGGTGTGATGGAAATGACACCTGATGTCAGAGGGAAGGCTGGGCCCTTCAGCTGGGAGAGGGATGCAGGATGAGGCAAAGTAAATATTCACCTCATGCACAGAGTATCTCCACAGATCTGCATCCTACAGCCTGTGGGAGATTGGCAGAAAGGTACTTCATAGGGTCTACAAAAAGGTCAGCTGGCACAGTTTGGCCATGTCCACGCCATTTGATCCTCTTAGTTATCCTAGATGGGATGGACACACTCAAGTGGCTGCCTAGAGTGGCCTGTAGCCAGGGCAAGCACTAGCCCTATGCCTGGACTTTGCTGAGAAGCCCAGGATTGGCCCAGGTCCACTCCAACGACTCGGTCTCATGCAGGAGACTCCTCCCTAAGACTGTTTCGTTGTTGTCTTCTAGGAAAAATGGGGATGAAAAAAATGGAAAATTCTGTCTTCTCTGTAGATAGTTGCCCAGAGAAGATGTGTGGTATCCAACCCTGAAGATGCTCGAAACTCCACCAAGCACAGCCTTGAGCAGCCTCATCTAAGGTAGAATAGATTCAATTTTGACACTGGCCCTGCACTGAAAAGGAGGTTGGACCAGGGAATTTTAAAAGCTTCCTCCCAGCTTAAGTTAATTTTATGGTTCTAAATTACCCAACAATCCTAACGTATGAGTAAACCTCTGGAATGTTTTGAGATCCTATAGAGTTATTCTCCTGGCTATTTCTACTGGTTCTCTATATCTTAACCTCAGAGATGGAGCCACCAGCTTCACCACTGCTCCTCATTGTTCCTGTGGCTCCATGTTCCAGCCCAGGCTGTCCCAGGGGATCCACACAGCTTGTCCCGGCACTGTGGAGGTGAATCACACCATGGAGGTGGAATGCACTCAGGAACAGGAGGTTCTTCAGCTGTTTTTGCCATCCGAGTCAGTGTGTTGTGAAATTACCGCTTAGGAAAATGCCTCCCATAAACACACCTCTCAAACAAAGCTGCTCATCTCTTCTTCAGTACTGTTACTGCTTAATTGGAGATTGCTTTTGTCTCGCAGGGCACAAATCTCACATGGCAGTGCTCTACCCAAGGTGCACAGACCTTTTGGTGCCCAGGTGATCTAGACACTGATGGTGAAAGCCCAAGACAGCTCCAGCGTTTGGATTGTACCTTTTCTACTATGAAGTGCCCATCAAAATATGTTCTTGAAACTTAGCAGAGTACTCTGGATAAAAATCCATCATGCAGTGAGGCTCTTTGAAAGAAGCACAAGCTCTCTGCTGATGTCCAAGCTGGTAGGTGGGTAGGAATCCAGAGAAAGTTGTGTTTGAGGAAGGCGCAAACATTTTTCTGCTGCTTTATAGTAATATTCAAGAGTCAAACAATTACAAATAATAATTTATTTTGATTTTTTAAAAAAAGCTTCACTACTTTGAACTGTAACTCACAGGACCCAACATAACTGGGACTGGAAAGGACCTCATGAGTCTCCAAGCCCAACCTCCTGCTCCAGCAGGGCCAGCTCTGGGGTCAGACAAAGGTTGCTCATGGCTTTATCTAGTCGTGACTTCTCTGACTGACTTGCTCCTCTGTTCTTAGAGTAGAAGAGTTTCTCATATAACCACCTGCAGCCTGTCATGTTTCAATTCATACAGTTTAATGAAGACTCCACACTCCTGATGGACAACCTCAGTCCCCTCCAAACCTGTTACTGAAGAGGAAAGGAAGAAAACAAGACAGCATGCCTGATTTTTTTCCAGCAAAACAGAAGTCTTCCATCCTGGGCACAAGGTGTTTTGAGGTTAGGGATGAGATGAGACAAGGAATTATGGTGTTTCTGACAATAAAAAGGGCATTTTCCCCTCCTGGCACAAAAGATGGATCCATGGACCTTCAAAGGTAGAATATTGCCAGAGGAAAACAAGAAGACAGTTGGCCTGGACATTATTGAGTCACCTACCTCGGGCTAAGAAGGACCTCAACGTAACTCTCTTCCATCCTCTCCTATGTTCTAATCACCTAAGGTTTTCTATATAAAAACTTGGGCAGGAGCCCTGCCTGGCTGAGCTTTCCAGCTGGACCTGCTGCCACTGACCAAGGAACTCCTGCCTGTGCGGGGCAGCTTATCTCCAAAGACAGGACTAAAAAGGGTCAATAATGGAACTCTCCTCCACTTCCAACCATTTCCCAGCTGTGAGGTCTCCCGGTTAAGGCTCATATGCATCCAGCGAAGTCCAATGGAAAAGTGGCATAATTTCTGCATTCTTGTCTGTAAATCACCAACTGCGAGTTTCATGGGAGGTTAGGAAGGCTTCAGACATGCCTGAAATAAGAGATTTCCTTCTTTATTCTCAGCAAGATAAAAAGGAAATAAAGAAAAATGTAAAAGAAATGTTAAGAATTCAAGTGAAAAAAAAACCACCAAAACTTGCAGCACTGCAACATTTTATAAATTGTCAAATTTTTTTCCTCCCAGAAAGAACCAGAGGAAAGACTACTGATTTTGAATTGGATCTCCAGAAGGTTGGTGCAAGTTTAGGAAACCCCACCAAGTGACTGCCTGAGGTGCTGGACAGCATCTTTCATCAACAGGTGATCCAACATTATTTGAATGCTCCTGGTCTGGATGATATTGATTAAGAAAATGCTTGAGAAAGGGAGAGATGCTGGAAGGGAAAAATAAATAAGAGTGGTCCAAAGGGAACTGTAGACCTCATAAATGCTCACATGGTGAAGATGAAGCCATGTCCTAAAGGCTGGCTTGATAAACACCTCAGATGGTGCCACCTTCAGGCACGTACTCGAATAGATAAATGATGGCGCCTCTTATTTCTCCTCCATCTTCTCACTTCCTACCAATTTCCCTGGAAACTCTGCCATTTGCTAAGACTTAAAGCTCACAGCCAAGAAAGGCCAGAGAAGGATTTGGGTGTGAGCCATCCCTGTGCCAACCTGCCTCCTCTCATATCTGCTGCACAGCTCAGCCTCACAGCCCCAGAGACAGGTACAGACAGTGCAGATAACCCCACACCGAGCCCACGGGGCTGCAGCATCACCACCCCTCTGTCTGCAGATTATTCCTACAAAGGCTGCACAGACAAATCCTCCTACACGGAGACTGTGTTGCAATTCACCCACAATTAGCTGACCTGAAAGGAGCCAGAGGGCTGAATAACCTCCCACAAGATCCTGGGTTTTCCAAACAGGGATGCGAGCAGACATGCCCAGAGGGTTGCAATTAATTCCCCGTTAGGATAAACTCTAATTAGGCTGGGGTAGGAGGAAAGTGCACCAGAGGCCTTATTCTTCTGGCAGGAGTGCCTGCAATTCATGAAAAAAAAAATCCCAAACCACATTTGCATTGAAGGAATTAAAATTTCCTGGAACAGCAGAGCCGTTCAGTCCTGAGGATGCCAAAGCCATGCTGCAGGCAGCTCCAGAGGGGTTTGTCTCAGCAGGAACAGTGACCTTGAAGTGAGATGAAATTTTCACAACACATGTCCAAGCCTGCAGCAAGCAGACTGCAGCAGCTGATGTTTCATGAGACTTACACAAGAAACCCTGGTCTCTACTCCAACGTAAGATGTCCACAGAAGGCACAGGCACAAATTGGAACATAGGAAATATCACTTGAGCTAGAGGAGAAACTTGTTTGGTGTTGAGGTGAGGGAGCCCTGGCACAGACTGCCCAGGAAGGATGTGGAGTCTCCTTCTCCAGAGGTTCCAAACCTGCCTGGACACGTTCCTGTGCCCCCTGATTGAGGGGAACCTGCTTTAGCAGGGGGGTGGACTGGATGAACTCTGGAAGCCCCTTCCAATCCCCACCATTCTGTGATTCTGTGAAAGACAGGGTATACAGCCACATTCTCACCTTCCTTCTGTCCCCTCTGGTCTCCCAGGCTCTATCAGATGTGACTGCCAGCCCAGCACTCAAATCCTCTCCTCCTGACAGCACTCGGGGAACAGACATGGCACTGGGTGAGCAGGGCCAGACCAGGGGCAAAGCAAACCATGTATTTCAAACTCCACCTCTCACCTACGAGGCACACTCGAGTACTTTTGTAATGCGTATTTTGCTTAAAATGTGTGTTCTATCTATTTTAAAAGGTCTTCATTGTCATGTCCAAAAACATCCATTCAAGTTGCACACCACAACTGGTGGTGTGTTGCACAAAGTTTGTGCATCATCCTTGACACCTCCAATAAACCAGGTAAGAGAAGGACAGTCTTTTCGCTGGAGCTGTGCCTCCAGGTCATGATCCCATGGATCCTACCTGCCTGGTTTATTTTCTTAAGGCATAAGAGAGCTGGATCAGATGAAGGGTGGAGGCATGGGGCTTGTGGCTCCTCACACCTCCCACGCTGACAGGAAATGCCCTGCCTTTACATGTGACTCAGCTGCTCTCAGACATTTCCCCTACACACCCCCAGATAGAGAAAATATCTTAATCTGTATTATATACACATGTATTTATACATAACAATAAAACATTTTAACAATATGAACATATATAATATAGAAAACTATTGATATTGAGATCAATATATGGTGTTAGATATTAAATGTATACAACAAATAAATATATTACACACACATTTGTGTGTATACAGCAAGGGGCTGCTTAGAGGGCACAGCATGAAACAGGAAATGATGGAGCCAGGGACAAGACCGACATCCAGGTGCAGGCAAAGGTGGGAACAATGCTGGAAGCATACACAGCACAGCTGGAGCCAAGGGTTGCCCAAATCTTGGCCTGCCCCACAACCTGCCACCGAGATGGGTTAAAGACACCCTAGCAGCCTGGGGACTCACCTGCTCCTGCTCTTACAGCTTCCATGGCATCTCCTGGCCAAGGCACCTCCACCACCTACTCACTTCATGGCATTTCTTCAGCTGGATTTAGCTGATTTCTTTAGGATTTAGCAAATCCTTTCCCCAGGGTGGTTTGGATTGTCTTTTTCTCTGCCTTCAAAGCCCATCAGAAAACATGAGTGACTGCCAGGATGGGATGTTGGACCTGCAGTGTCCTGGGAGGGTGGTGTGATGGCTCTAGTGCTTAAAACTCATGGAGTTACCTGGAAGAATCTGGACCATGAGAAAAGGGCAAATCACTAATTTCTCACCCAGACTCACTGTGAGAACCTGCTGAGGGTAACCCAAAGCCAGTGGTTAGTGCTTGCCTGAAGCTGTTGATCAATCCCATGATCTCACAGCTTCCTACGCCTTGCCAGCTCTCACGCAGATGGATTGACAGTGCCTATCATCACTTCCACCATGGAGACTAAAAACTCACTGTGGGCTTCACCTCAAAATACTGCTTTTAGTAACTTGGCTTCTGCCAGGCACACAAGCCTTGCTTGCTTATTTCTTCTGATGTCTGAAGACATGTTTCAGCCACTGAGAATGTCCAGTGGAGGGCTAGAAAGAGGATGAGGGGGGTGGAACATCTCTCTTATAAGGGAAGACTGAGACATCTGGGACTGTTTAGCCTGGAGAAGACTGAGGGAGGACTTCATTGACACAAATATCTAAACAGTAGGTGTTGAGAGGATAAGGCCAGTCTTTTTTCTCTAGCACCCAGTGACAGGACAAGGGGTAATGGGCACAAGCTGGAACACAGGAAGTTGCACTGGAACATGAGGAGAAACTTCCTTGGTGTGACTATGATGGAGCCCTGGCACAGGCTGCCCAGGGAGAGTGTGGAGTCTCCTTCTTGGGAGGTCTCCAAACTCGCCTGGACACGTTCCTGTGCCCTCTGATTGAGGGGAACCTGTTTTAGCAGGGAGTTGGGCTGGATGAGCTCTGAAGGTTCCTTCCAATCCCTACCATTCTGGGATTCCGTGAGAGCTCAGTGCTTCATTGCCAGTGAGGGCAAACTCTACCCCACTGCTCCCAGTAAAGGCTCTTGCTGTTTTACACTGCATTTCAACTGTCTATGTCTTGAAAAGTTTTAATCCTGTATCTATATACAGTCCTGTAACAGCAATTTTCAGTGGAAGCCAGAAGGAAAACACAGTACCCTCGTTGAACTGAAAACACTACGGAGCTAAGCAAACAAAATGACAGTAGTATAAACCAGAGGCACTTGTCCCATTAAGGTTTCCATTCATGGACCAAATAACAATGGATGAGTTATTTGGAAGCAGAGATTTTAAGGACCTTGTAAATGTTACAGGGCAAGAGATTTGCTGGTGACACAAAAAAGGAGAGCTCTGCTTTGCAACCTTCCCCACATTGTTCCAATCAAAACCAAATTTGAAGCGTTAACAATGGAGCACAAGGGTGGTCTAGGTGGGAAAATCTCACCAACTGCTCCACTCTCAACAGGGAGCAGGCACCCTAAAAAGAAGAGATGAGTGCTTGTTGTGGGTGTCTCACTGTTAAAAGGCTCCCAAACACTCATCTGTTGATTGGATAAGGAGTCACGATAGGTGTGCTGCCTGCCAGGAGCCAAGATCCCAGATGTGGTCGAGTGAATGCCGTGTCTCATCAGGGATGTGGACTGCTATCCACTAGTCCTCTTCCACATGGGGATGAATGATGTAAGGAGACATGACATTACCAGAATGAATGATTGTAAAACCTTGGGGAAGCAAGTGAAGGGCAGGGAGCTTTCTGATGAGGGTATTACGGGATATGGTGTCAGAGGCCTCGCTGAAGTCAACGTAGACAGTATCTGCTGCTCTCCCTTTGTCTCGCCAGCCAGTCACGCCATCATAGAAGGCTATGAGGTTGATCAAACAGGATTTCTCCTTGGTGAATCCACGTTGACTCTCCCTGATAACCATCTTTTCCTTCATATGTTTAGTGACAACATTCAGGATGAGTTGTTCCATCACCTTTCCAGGGATGGAAGTGAGGCTGACCGACCTGGAGTTTCCCAAATCCTCCACTTAATGAAAAAACTTTACTGTTCAGGGGAGGGAGCCCTGGCACAGGCTGCCCAGGGTGAGTGTGGAGTCTCCTTCTCTGGAGGTTTTCAAAACTCACCTGGGTTCCTGCGTGACCTGATACAGGCAAACCTGCTTGAGCACGGGGGTTGGACTGGATGATCTTTAGAGGTGCCTTCCAACTCCTACCATGCTGTGATTCTGTGACTGCAAGTATTGCGTTCAGGAGTTAGCACAGCAGCTGCATCCTGGAAAATTAATACCTCACCCGCCTAAAAGCCTGCAAAGCCTTTGAGAGCTTGCAAAAAACAACCCTGGAAGCCCCGTCAGCCACCCGATATGCTCACCGCTACAAAGATTAACAGGTGTCCCCCCTACCAGCTCTGCATGGTACCTGCCCCCTAGGGAAGTATCTCCCATGTCTGCAGAGCTCCAGTGGTGACCGTAGGGATCCAAGGCAGTGTGGTCAACAGAAGCAGTCACATTTTGACCTCAAAGCAAAATGAGACCACCACTCTCACCACTTCCAAACCCCCAAAATGTCCCTTCTTCACTGCCCCACAGGCATCTTGAGCAGTGCCTGCTCTAACCCAGGTGTGCCTGAGCAGAGGCAGGTGTTAAGGAGTTTAACACAGAATCTTGTCAAGTAACAAACACCTAGTATTTATTAATAAATTAGTACACTGGAAGGCAATTTTTCCAATTCACTCCCCTCTTTCCCCCACTCCCACCCCTTCCCATGGGGCGGCAACACGCTGCCTTCGTGTTGGGACTTCTTCAAATTGAGCATAGTACAGACTGTTCCTTACTGGAGCTTAAGAGTTGCAAATATATAATCAGACGGACTTCTTACGATGTAGCTTTTTTTACCCTCCCCCCCAACCCCTCCCCCCAACCCTCTTTTCATAAAAAGTGAAGTGTGATTTGAAGAGACTATTAAGACCGGGTAAGGTCTTTGGAGAACCCATCGGCCACGTCTGTATAAAAAAACAAGAGACACGAGTGTAAAAGCATAGCTTGGTTTAAGTCTTACACCACGAGGAGAGCAGGACCACGGCCGGCCGCCTTCGCCTCCCCACATCCAGCACCTCACCGCACGAGCAGCAAGGCAAGGTAACTCCTTACATTCAGCTGAAGGCGAAAGGACCTCATCATCCCCTCGAGGGCTGGTTAGTTGGTTGGTGGGACCGACCTCTTAACTTTACCACAAAAGCGCTTCTGCTTTAAGCTTATAGGAGCGCAATGCATTGTCCGGGTGAAAACCATACAATAAATAACCGTGCTAGTAAAATCTCAGCAATGGGTATGAGCTATACAATAGTACATTAAAAAGAAAGTCAGCTGGGGTGGGGAAGCTCAGCTGTGTTGAGAGACAGTAACCAGCAATGATTGGAGATTTCTCTGTGTGTTTTTTTGCCATTTACCATTCCGAGGCAGAGGGAGGTGGTGGGAGATAGTCACTCCGAGCAACAGCTTTGACAGAAAAAGTGGATTACAGAGCAATCCCAGATTTGATGTGTTAAATTACACCAGATTCGTGGTCTTTTAGTTCATTAACTGATTTTTTTTTTTATTATTATTTTTTATTTTTATAAAGTGCTTCGACTGATCTGATTGGAATGAGAACAAGGAAAAGAGATGCTCAGGAAGGGGGGCAGAGGGTGCAAAGACTTGGACTGAGCGATACAGTTAAGGTAGAGGGGTGCAGAGCTGGCAAACTGCTTCCCCTCCAGAAACCAAGGACACCTCAACAAAAATACTGGCCATATATTCTACAACAAAACCTGCCTGTGTATTGTCAGTCGTCTTAACGAGTGCAAAGCTAGCTCTAGCAGAGATTCGGAGCGCGTGGTGGTGACCCAGTGCCTACAGTAAGTCAGGAAGGTGGCTATAGACAGAGTCCAGGAGGGTCTGGCTGGCTTCCTGGCTCTTGACTCCAGCGATCTCAAATAGCCTGTCCAGCTTGTCTTCGGCCTGCGGGATCTCCTCTATCACGTGGAGCTCCTCAGGGTTGAGGATGTGCAGCATGTCGTCGAAGATGGGCTGCAGGTCACACGGATCCAAGCGCACCTGGCGCAGGACAGTGTCCTTCTTTTCTGGAGGAGGAAAGAGAGGGTGGTCAAGAAACCCCTCAAGAATCCTCTCCTAACCTTTGAGACCTCAGTTCACCCCCCAGTGCCACCTCTGGAGATCGACATGCCACAGGAAGCCAAGGGGAAAATAAAATAATAAATAAAATTTTAAAAAGATCCCAGAACGGTGGGGGTTGAAAGTGACCTCTAGAGATGATGCAGTCCAACCCTCTGCTAAAGCAGCTTCCCCTCAATCAGGAAGCACAGGAACACATCCAGGCAGGTTTGGAAATCTCCTAAGAAGGAGACTCCACACCCTCCCTGGGCAGCCTCGGCCAGGGCTCCTTCACCTCAAACCTAACAATGTTTCTCCCCCTGTTCCAGTGGCAGTTGCTGTCTTGCAGCTTGTGCCCATTACTCATTGTCCTGTCACTAGGTGCTAGAGAAAAAACACTGACCCCATCCTCTCAACATCTGCCCTTCAGTCATCTATAACTGTTGATAGATTCCCGCTAAGTCTTCTCTTCTCCAGGCTAAACAGCCCCAGGTCTCTCAGACACTCTGGTTCCCTCATCATCTTTGCAGTCCCAAAGGTAGATGGTGATGAGTGATGGGGAGGTGAGAAGATGGAGCAGCCAGTGCTGCTGAGGCACCTAATCCAGGATCCTGCTAGAGCAAACACAGCATTTATAAATGCTGAATAGCCAATACAAAAAGTGAAGGCAGGAGAGGAGCCAAAAAAGCTGAAATTTGCTCTTTTGAGTTGTTTTTGTTGGATCAGCTTTATTTCCATACTCAAGTATGAATTTGGTAGATTGACTGAACTCAGTGTTTCACCTTCATCAGGAGTTAAAGAGATTAAATGCAGCAGAAGTTAAATGCAGTAAGCTAAACTCCCTCAAAAAAGAGGGCTGATAAGTGTGATTTCAAGCTACACTCTGCAGCAAGAAGGACCAAGGGGCTGGGGGGAGGGGGAAATTAGTAGTAATTCAGTTTCAAAGTGATGTTTTTATGGATTCATCTCATGCAATAATGCATAGTCCAACACAAAAGCCAAGTCAGGAGAAACTCCTCCAGACATCCAGGGATGCTACAACTTCTCTGGCAGCACTTGAGAGTTAAAAGCCTTTAAAGGTGTTTTCCCCTCCCAAATCTGTATGGTGTTTGCTAACAGGATATTCTGGTCTGGAAGGAGGATGTGATAAGCATATCCTGGAGTGCCAGGTCTCTCAGTTATTTTATGATGTCACGTTGGGCAGCTCTGCCATGCATGCTGACGGCAGGTGACGTGCCGTGGCACCCTCTTGGGTTTCCTGGGCTGATTTTGGTACCTTTGGTAATAAAAGAGCCTGTCCGGCTGAGCGCAGAGGAGCCGCTGGAGGTCGAGTCACACCGTAGGAGGGGCTCTGCCTCGTCGACAAAGAAGCATTTCTTTTCCGAAGGAGAGGGCTCCACAGTGAGGACAGCCGCTTCGGGGGGCTTGGGGCTGGGGCTGGGCGTGGGGCTGAGCGGGCTGGGGCTCGTTGGCAGAGCCAGTCTGTCAGCTTCCAGCTTCAGGGAAGGAAAGAGAAGGGAAATTAATTCAGGGGATGCTATGCAACAGGCTCGTGCTCAAAACAACCTGCAACCCAGCCCACCCTGGGCAGATGATCCTAGTAGTCGGGTGGGTTCCTCCCCACCCTCCTCCTCCTCCCAGGGGGACCTGCTGACCCGAGACAAGTGTTTGGCAGGTCAGCACTCAGCAGGGGCACCGCAACCCATGCTTGCTGAGATGGGTCATGCAGCCACAGCAGAGCACTTTGTTTTCCTTCTCTCGGTTTATTCAAGCCCAAAGCGCAGCTCTTGAGGGCAACAGGTGATGACAGCCAAGCAGGTAAGCTTCCCCTCAAAATCCTGCTCCACAGCTATGGTTTGCTACAAGCAAGGCATAGCCTGGCTCCAAGCCTCCAACCAGTGCCACGGCTGAAGCTATGAGCCCCCTGGGGCTGCCTACTGCAGCAGGCCCCTGGGACCAGCCACCCTGCTCGCATTCCCAGTTAATCATTTGTTTGCCCCATCCACCCTTGCACCCATGAGCACCCCATTAAAGCGTGACAGCGAAATCCATTACAGCAGACTCTTAAGTCCAAGGCCAGGAAGGACAAGCAGGGGCTGGCACTGACCACAATGTCATCCAAGTGTCTCTGCTTTGTTGCTACCCTGATGTAAGTCAAGGGCAAGTGTTTGGCTCCATGATCCTTAAGACACAGGGAGCACAATGAAGCACTGCTGGGACACACAAGTGCTGGAAATCAGCACCATTTGGGTGCTGGTGTGAATCCGTTTCCTAATTATTTGACTGTGCTCTGTATCATCCCTCTTGCATGTCCCTCCTACCTGCACAGCGGTAACCAATATTATCTACCCTCCTTTGTTTCCCAGCATTGCCTCAAGGTGCGAATCTCAAGCAGAGTATTTCTGGATCCCGCCCCCTGCAGAATGACAAGGCTCAGGGCGGCTTCCCCACATCCCTGACTGTTAGCTTGGGTGTCTCTGCAGGTCACCAGGTCCCCCTAGGCAGGTCGCTTTAAGGACCATCTAATACTTCTTCCCAAACCCTGCAGCCTTGCTCAACCTGCACAGAGCAGAACTGCAAGCCCTGTCCACGTGCAACCCACTCTCCCAATAGCATTTTGCAACCCTGTTTTCTCCTTCTGTAGAGGGAAGGTCAGGCTATTCCTGATAACATGCCTACTACCCAGGGATTAAAATGCAAGACTGGGATTAAAGGCTGTGGGAAAGGGAGCTGCTGAGCCACCTCCGCGACAGCATGGATGTGCCTTCGCATTCCTCACCCGTGTCGAGGAATTTGCCACCCACAAGTCACATGTCTGCTGAGACGCCCATTAGTTCACATTAAATTAACACTGAAGCCTGTTCCTGCTAGAATAGAAAAGGGATTTTTTTTCCCCCCCTCCCTCCACCTCATTGAAAATAAACAGGGGAGGATTTGTTCTAGCTCAGCACGTTATACAATAGGCACGTTAACAATAAATTCAGCTTTAACTTCTAATTAAAATAATCTGTCTTCTCTGAAACTCCCTTTCCAATACAGCTCATTGACGAAAATCAGCCTATTGCCATTTCCAGGGAAAAAAGCAAGAGAAGGACCAGAATAGCTGAAGATTGTTTTCCAAATTGCAACACCTTCTGATTTCCCCTTTAAAAAAAACAAATATCCCAACCAAACAGACTTTAGGGCTTAACTTTTTCCACAGTGCAACTCATCTATGTGATGTCCATCCACAAACCCAACTCCTGTTTTCCAAAAACAGAAAAAAGAAACCAAGCGGCTAAGGAATAGTTATAGGGAGGGTAGTGAGCAGCCAGCCGCCCCAGCTCTGCCTTCCCAGCACAAAGGAAAAACCCTTCCCAGAAGTGAGTCATCTGGAGTTTAATTAAACAGCCGCTAAAGCATGCTGGGGGGGAGAGGGGGGGGGAATAACCATTAAAAAAAAAAAAAATCACCCGAGGTTATTTGACTGTAGGCGTCTCATGAGCCCAGAGCTTTCCAAAGGGCTGAATGGTTGAGAGCATGAGGCAAAGCAAACAGGATGCTTGGATGATGTGTGTTAATATTTAAACCACGGGAAGAAAGCAAATGGGAATGAAGGATTGGAAAGGCCAGAGAAAGCAAAAGGTTGCTGAGAGGTGAAGCCCGTGTAATAGGTGTAAAAATACCCTATACATAGCCCAGTGACTCATTTGCTTGAAACCACCTTGGCCATTCCTATTTTTAATAACAGCAGTGCTTGAGTGAAACTGAGCTCTGGCTGGAAAGCAAGACAACCACCCACACATCATCCCCTTTTGTCTTTCCAGAGCTAGGGCATTTCTCACCTTTGTACCGTCGTTGCAGGGGTCCTGCGCTTGCCACTGAGGCTGCATCTGCACCTGCAAACAAACACAAGGGAGACTGTTGAGGCACATGATCCTTTCAGCATTTCAATCTCTCCAACCCTATAGCTCATCTCTGTATTACATCAATATACATCAACATATCTGTACTTGGATTAAATTGTAAGCAGATAATTTGCTGTAACATGTAGAAACTTCTCCTTCAGAAGAGCATCATATTTTTTTGTCCTCCAAATCGTTTAATTCTGAAAAATCTTGGCTCTTAAATCGAGATAATTGTACCACAGGATACAGCACATGCTTTTCATTTTGTAAACCAAGGTTAATTCAAGTGAAGTAGAGAAGTACTGACTAACGTAATGGTACTGAAGAAATCGTGTAAATAGAAATGGACAAAGATTTTTAGGAATGGCTGGTGACTTTGTCATTTCATATTTTTCCATTTAAGACAATTTTAAAGTTATCTCGTGGGGATTTATTGGGTTTCAGCATTTTCACAACATGAAGGTCCTGTGTGAAAACTGAAGGCATCACAGTGGCTTTGACACATCAGCAGCCTCCTGCCACTCACAGTGCTATGGGAGAGCTCTGCCACTATTATTGTCGGGGCGGGGGGCGGAAGCCCCTCCAAAAGACATCCTAAAAGCTCCTGTGAACTCGCAGTCCTTTAGGGTGTGCCTCAGTACACACCAACATCCTCTTGGATCCCAATGCATCTGGGAGAATGCTCTAAAGCTCAGGGAGCCTAAAGGACCCTCTTAAAAAGAAGGACAGGGGACAGAAAGGGATGGGTGCTGAAGATGACAAGGGCTTTATTTTCTTTTCATCACAGCTGTTTCCAATGGCTCTGTTTGAACCGGTTTGTCTCATTTTTTGCCTTTGTTGTACTCTACTGCAATAAAAGCTCAATGAGGAGAAACAGAAATGGCAACTGCTGTGCTGATGTAAGGAAGGAGCAGTCAAAGGCATTAAAAAAACCTCCCCTTCTTTGGATGAAGCTGTAATTCCTCCTGCAGCAAACAGGCAGCAATAGAAGTCAGCAACAGGTTTGCGGCTGCATGGAGAGTGGCTGTGCACCCTACCCTCCTGGGGTGTGGGGGGATAAATTTAGCACCCAGGCAGGCAGCCTTTTCCTGGATTCCCTGCCAAGAGATGACACCCAGCTGACAGCAGCACTATTCCCAGGTCTGTTACTCCTCTGCAGACAACGCAGGAGAAAGCCCAATACGTGGAGCAGGGTGGGTTGGGCAGGGCAGCATCCCTGCTTGGGTGATGCTGCAGATGCAGGATGGTGTTGGTGGGGGGTGCCCTCACTGTGGCACTAGGTCACTAGGAGGATCTTCTTGGATGACCAGATTCATGGTGCACGTAGTACTTGGGGATCCACCTTCAGGGCAGGCGAAAGGAAGGTGAAAGACAGTTGGGTGTGTCACAAGGTCTCATGAAGCCAACAGAGACAGAGTGATAGTGTGCTGCAAAGTAGGAGGCATGCCTTTTGCCGGAATGAGGAGGGCATGAGGGTGCTCAGCACTCCAGAGTGAGAAAGCTCAAATGTCCTCTGTGTCCTTCACCTTACTGGCCAGGTTTCAGAAGAGCACCTGACAGCACCTGTGTGGTAGAGGCAGCATTCCTCAAGAGAAGGCAGCCCCAAAGGAATGTCAAGCCTCACACAACCTAGGACAGGCAATGCCAGATTTGGGAAGGGTTTATATGTCAAGACCAAAATGCAATAATTCATGGAGGAAGCAGCTCTTCCCCATTGGCGCTGGCCATTTACAGGCCAAGTGGTTCTCCAGACACAGTGTCTCCATAAGAGCTCCTGGCTTCTGCCTTCTATGGATATGCCTACCCACTTTTTCAACTCAAACCATGATGAAGAGCTGATGAAGCCATGATAAAGAGTATCCAAACTCAATTAGAAGCTGAGTAAGTCAGTATCAACTTCAGCTTGTTATGACCCCACCATCTTCTAGTTTTCATCATATGCTCTCAAGTCCATTGTACTGCAACATGGAGACCCAAAGATATATGGCTACCACAGGAGGGAAACCTCAAATACAGTTGCATCTACTACATTTCTCATTCTCCAGCCACTTAACTCATGGTTTAAAGCAAACCTGCAGCAGAACAGTGATGCCCATTCCAGCAAAAGCCAATAGCCTTAATCCCTTCCCCAGGGCTCTGGCCCCTTTATCCTGCAGCTTTATGCTTCAAATAAAACCTGATGCAAGTGCAGAAGGAAAAACTGCATGCAATTTTGCTTTTTTCCTGGCTGCCTGGACATCGTCCAGCCCTCAGACCACAGTCCACTATGTGAGAAATCCATCCAGCAGCTTCACACTCACTATGCCACTAATGCCCAAGGTTAAGCAGCACAGAGTTAATTGCTAATTACTGGGTCCAGACAGCTCTGCTTTGCCAAAAAAGGAAACGAAGGAGATGGATAGGAGCTGTTGGGAAAGGGTAGGAGGTGTTAGAGACTGGATTTGGGTAATGCTGCTCCAGCCTTCTGACACAACCCCCCCACCACCGTTTTGACTGACAAAAAGGAAGGAACCAAAAGGTGCTGCCACAGTCATGTGGCTGGAGATAGAGCTGCTTTCACATCCTCTTCTCCTCTGGCACTGCCTAAAAATCCCACAGCTTAACCTCCCACCAGACCCAGCCCTGACATATTTGCTGATTCACGGCATTATCCACAGCATACAATTAGCTATGGGCCTAAATCCCACTGGGCTCAGGGCTACAGCCTTCTGCTCTCCATTTTCAACATCTCCCTTACTAATGTACTATTTTTTTTAAGCTTTGCTGAGGCTGCGCTGCTCAATGCGCTGAGCAAGGCCGCTTGCTTTCCTCCCATGTACTCCCTGAAATAATTCAGTTGAGGCCAGCACAGCCATAAATATAAAGATAAGAGCTTAAAGCATTGCTCATCGCAGGACAATTAAGGTAGCCAGTGCAGCTGGCCATGCCAGCAACGCCCCAGGCCAACTCAGGCAAGCACAGGCACCTCTTGCCATCTGCAAAATACACCCCTCCAAAAAAATCCCATTGTCCCAGTGTTTGTGCGGCACTGAACTTTTCCAGTTTTAACCCCAAAATGGAGAACTGCAATTTGCTGAGATGGCAAACAGGCTGAGAAGCCTCTCCCTTTCCCCCACACCTCCACCCTCTGGGTTTGTTGTTGTCAGCACCACTCACTCGGGGTGTGCCTGTGCCAGATAACTCGCGCCCAGGCTCACACGCGGCTGCCCACAAGCCTGCCTCCAAGGGCAGAGATCCTGCAAACCTTGAGCATGAGAAGCGTTCATGGAACTGTTTTGTTGAAAAAGACTTTTTAAGATTGAGTCCAACCCCCCACCTCACAGTGTCAAGTACACCACTAAACCATGTCCCTCAGCACCTCAGCCACACAGCTTTTCAGTGCCTTTGGGGACGGAGACTCCTCCACCTCCCCGGGCAGCCTGGGACAGTGTCTGACAAACCTCTCAGGGAAAAGTTTCTTCCTCAGCTCTAATCTAAGCCTGTCGTGGAGGTTTATAGAGAATAACGGTTAGGGTCAGTCTTTGCCAGGAACCCTGTAAGTTAAACACGCCTCAAAAAAACCTTTCTGGAGCTGCTGCACTCGCTGTATTTTCAAGATCAGATCCAAAAAAAAAACCCCGCACCAAACCCCTAGCAAAGCGATTCAGAGGGCTAATCTCGTTTTAACCTGAATTCATTCAGCAAGATGCAAAACCAGCATAATCTCCTATAGCTAAAAAAGCTGTTGAGCATTTGGCGGAGCTGCTCCTTTCCCAAAGGAAAATTTTCCTGCCACATACTGTAACGCTCCAGAGACTCCTGTTAATTCCCCTGTTCCTATCAGGGGTTGTAAATATTTGGGTTTCGGAGTCCAAAAAGCTGCCAAAGGAATGGGGCACTGGAGAGGAGAGCAGGTTTCATAGGCAGAGGCCAGATGCCAGATAAAGGATTGTGGATGAGGATGTGATAGCGGGAAAGGTGAGATGGCAAAGAGAGGCTGGCTGGGTACCAATTTGATGTCTGAGAGTTATGTCACCCAGTAACACAATATCTACCTATGAGCTGAGACTGTGTAGAACACTTTTGAGTGGTGACTAGATGTGAAAAAAAAAATTGAGTGATTGTCTCAAACATCTTGAAAGCCATCAGCTAAAGGACAACAGTAGTGGATGGAGCTGTGAATTCTCCCCATACTTTACAAGGAGCCAAGTATGTTGAAGAACAAGGCTTTGTCAGTCATAAGAAGGAGTTAATACCAAGACTACTGCAATATTGTTTAAGATCCATTGGCCATTAATTAATATCTTAAATAGTGCATGTCTTGCTAAAGACCACATTCTGGAAGAAGAATTAGAGACTGAGGATGAGACTGGCAAAGTCCTCTTAAACATTGTGCTTATCTTGGGGAGGGATGGAGGCCCTCTCTGTTCCTATCACCTCAGTGTTTGCCTGGATGCAGCTGAGGGCAGCCTGGGACAGTGAGCTGTCATTCCTTATCTGGTCAAGAAGGATACAACAGAAGGTCCTGGCATAAGGCTTTCTCAAACCCTGTGAGAAACTCAAATGGGAAAAGGTGGTTTGTTAGTTGTTGATTATTGAAACTAAATGCAAATATGGGTCCTTTCATTGTTGTGGTTCTCAATAAAGCAGTGTTAATGGGCACCAGACAAGAACAGGCCCACCCAATCCTAGCCACCACTGATGCAAGGCATTCTTCCCTCCTTTTAACATAGCCTCCACACCAGTTGCCTCTTTCTTTTATTACAGGATTACTGAACACTTGGAGAGAACTTGTCTGAGAGTGTAAACGTGAATTTCTATATATAGAATACTTTCAGTTGGAAAAGATATTTATGTTTATCAAGTCCACCCCTTCCCCTCACAGTGCCATGCCCACCACTAACCCACGTCCCTCAGCACCTCAGCTACACAGCTTTGCAATAGTGCCAGGGATGAGGACTCAACCACCTCCCTGGGCAGCCTGGGACAGGGTCTAACATCCCTCTCAGGGGAAAAAGTTCTTCCTTATCTCCAACCTAAAATTTCCCTGGCACAAGTTGAGGCCATTTCCTCTTGTCCTATCACTTGTGACTTGGGAGAGGAGACTGATTGCCACCTCACTACAACCTCTTATCAGCAAGTTGTAAAGAATGATCAGCCTCCTCTTTTCCAGGCTAAATACTCACAGTTTCCTCAGCCACTCCTCATAAGACTCCATAACCTTCACCAGCTTCATTGCCTGTCTTATTATATTAACGCGTATATTTTGGCCCTAATTCGGGTGAGCTTATATAGCATTTCTGGTGAAAACATGTCAGCGGGAGGAAGAAGTGGAGGCCTTGTTCCTCCAAACTCTGCGTAGACCTTGATACAGGAGTTTGCACACATCTGGAATCAGATCAGGCAGGAAATGTGTATGGTCCTCTCCCAGACACACCACCAAGAAACAACACCCAGGGCAACTAAGGACCAACAGGACACCACTGGATCTACAGGTGGTGAAACTTCTGTTTCTCTCTCCCTCTCATCCCCTATTTACCTTTTCCTTTCCTGATTATTCCTCTTTGTAAGCCCTAAGAATACAAAAGACAGCCATTTTGCACTATCTGACCTTGTTTGTGTCAATCTGGCACAAGGTAAAAGGAACATAAACCCCTTCCCATGGACTGAGACATTACATTAAATTGGCACCACAGACAGGATATATTATCCTGCTGACTGCACCCACCTTCCTGTGAACCAGGACCTTACGGGGTGTTGGTGCTTTCTCAAGATACAGGGCCATGGGGAGAGATGAGGGAGTGCCCAATTGCACCCAGGGATGCTGGTCAAGGGCCAAAGCCTTTGAGGACAACACAGCCACCCACACATCCCTCCCAGGCTCATCTAAGATATACAAGCACACGTCAGATGCTTGCTGCTGGGCTGGGTCACCCCAAGGGCTTCACGCTGTAAGCTGCAGGGAGGACGCGTGCATCTGCATTGCTCATGAGAGTCCTCACTCTGTCCACAGCACAAAAACCTTTGTAATTTTGTTGTTAAGACTGCTTCTGCAATTCTGCAGGCTGGTTGCTGGAGAAGTGCAACTCAGCAGCTACACCCACCATCACCGAGGTGACTCGCTCCTCCAGATCAAACTGGTTCTGTACAGAGAAAAATCACCTCTATTTGTCAGTGTTTGGACAGACAAATCACTGGCAGCCAAATTGGGATTAGCTCTAATTAAAAGCTTTCCAACCAGCAGATTTAGAAAAACATAACAAACGAAATAACCCCAATGCCTGCTCCTGTCATTGAGCAATCTGCTCCCCTGGCCACGGCACGAGGCTCCAGGGATTGATTCAGTCTCCCTTGCACAAGCCCCTTCAGGCAGCTTTCTTCATCCCTCCCACAGCCACTCCATCACCATCCCACATCCACAGGGCAAGAGCCAATGCAAGGGAAAGGAGGCAGACAGGTTACAGCAGGTAACACTTGCAGAAACACAATATGCTGAATCTACAGCCTGGGGTGCTTTGGAGCTTTGATATCTAACAAGCTGCTTCAGCATTAGCAATCAGCCTAGAACCCTCAGGGCAGAGGAACGGACAACACCTGATCATGAGGGCTGCCCATCTAAAAAAGCTCAGTCACATTCATGGGGAGGAGGGTGTGCCAGCTTGGGTAAATTTTAAAAAATGCCTCCTTTGCTGAAGTGATCCCCATTTCTCACATGGGCCCACCTCAGCCACCTGCTCAAAAGACCAGTGACCCAACTTCACTCATTCCTAGGATTGCAAGTGAAAGGGGTGGGAGACCACCAGGCTCCAGTACTGCTCGATGCTGGGGAACACAACGCTGTTTAAAAAACCAAAGAGAAACATCCTGTGGGAGAGCTGGTCGGGAAGTCCAGAAGGCTTGCATACAGTTATCCATAAGATTAGCATTTGCTTATTTTCTGGAGCATCTAAATCGCCGTGTTTTCAGAGTTTGGACATGCACAAACCAACCACTCATGGTTTCTCCATCTTCAGGACTCCACCATCCCAACAGATCACCAATAAACACACTTCCTGGAGCTACCACCCACATTTTTGTGCTGTTTGAGAAGCACTAGCTTAAAGTTTTGGCCAAAACAGCACAACACAGGAGCACTGAACCTCACATAGCCCAAGTCTGTTAATTAGGCATTGTGTTGTTGAACAAGCTCTATATTTTATCCAATGTTTTAGCCTAGCACTTTGCTGCAGTATGCAAAGCCACAGCACTAACTAGGAGGACAGAGGTTACCAGCTGCTCCAAGAGAGCAATGGGACAACGTGTCCTTCAGGCACACTGCACATACTTTAATCCACATACACAAAATGACAATTTTCTCTGCCTTTCTTCTTTTCCCAACCACAGCTTTGTCATAGCATTTTCATTTATTTTTTTCCAACCTTGACATAAGAAACCCAAAGGTATCTTAACATGGTAGGAAACGAGAGAGCTACCTGTTTTTTAATTACCAGGACTTGGAAGGAAGCAAGCAGCAACTGAATGGGAACAGCTGGGCAGCTGGTAAAGTGAACCTATCTAACATTTGGGCAGGATGCATGGAGTAATGCTCAGGGTCCTCAAAAATACAAGCCCAGGACTCCTGCTAGTGCATCAAAACCTGCAATTTCACACGATGGATACAAAGGACCAAGATGTTCAATATCCTAAATGAAGTCATGTGGGATAGGTGGCACAGTGAAGGGACCACAGTCCTTCTGACAGAGAAAGCATGGAATGATCAAAATGGGTTTTGGGAATCCCCTGCTCTAACAAACACTCTGCCTCACACTCTTTGCTATCCACAAAGGTCAACCTTGACAGGCCCGTGGGGGTTTGCAGGCACCCATCCATCCCCTTTGGGTCTAGGTCACTGCCAACAGGAGATGTTTTATCAACTGGTTTACGGGAAAGAGCCCTACCCCCATCACTTCCAACCTCAATCCATGTGTCCTCCCATTGGCCTCATTCGCCACCTTTAAAAACATTTCCAGAAGACCATCAAATTATCAGAGCCAAAACTCACAAGTACACTGACAGGTAAGGCAGAAGAACAAACCACAAAGGTCACTGAGGCAGCTTCCAACAACCGACACCACACCAAGGCCTTGCTGCAGGATATTCCACAGCAATTATTTCTCCCCAAATACGGGAAAGCTTGTTTTAAGGGTAGAGCTCCCGCCGATGGGCAACAACTCTGGACTATCTCAGTCACTGCTTTAGATAAAGTGACTCAATGCTCTACAACAGCTCTTAGAGTTTGAGGATACTTGGCCCTTCTTACAGAATCCTGGAGATTTATAACAGCATTTACGAGCATGTTGAAAGAAGGATGCCTTCTCCTCCATCTCCTGCACACAAGGACTCAAGTACCAAGCCCTGCTGGTGACTCTCAAAGATACACAAGATGCAGGACCAAAGCTTTGCTAAGAGCAACGTGAGGCTTAAAATATAAGCCCCTGAGGAGCTCCAGGGAGAGGTGGAGTCCAGCTACTTGGTGATCATCTAAGCTTGAGGCTGCAGCTGAGTTCCTTGCACTCACCCCCACGCTCACCACAGCCAGACCCAGTTTACAATGCGCTGGCCAACAGCATGCAAAGCCCAACAGCCCATCGTTACCGGCGTGGTGTCCTCCATCAGCCCTCGAATCTTCTCCACCACATCGTTGCGGCGGTGCTGGCGGAGGGCGCTGATGAGCTGGGCAAGGCTGGCCTCAGGCCCGCGGATGGTCCAGTGCTGCAAGGCAGCGTAGGCGCGCTCATGGTCGGCCGTATAGCCGTTGGAGAAAGCTGCCACCTCGCGCTCACTGGCGTTGCACAGGAACTGGTAGATGTCCTTCCACTGGCTCCCCACCTGGGCTGCCACCAGCTTCAGGATGTCGATACCTGTGGGGCAGAAGAAGTACAGGTGTTAAACCATAAAAGATAAGGGGGGAATTTTGTTTTTAATATTAACATAGCTCATGATTGCTCTAAATTTCAGGAAATAGGAAAACATTAACCTGGCCACTTATTTGACTGTTGATGAATGCAACATAATGATGATTGGTTAGGGTTGGAAAGGACCATCCAGTTCAACTCCCTCTAATGTCGATCAGGTCACACATGAACATGTTCAGGAGGGTTTGGAAACCTCCTGAGAAGGAGAGTTCACACCCTCCCTGGGCAGCCTGTATCAGGGCTCTGTCACTCTTACAGTAAAGAAGTTTTGCCTCTGTGTTTACGTGGAACTTGTAGTGTTCCAGCTTTTGTCTATTACCCCTAGTCCTATCACTGGACACTACAGGAAAAAAAAGTTGTCCTATCCTCCTGATATTCACCTTTTAAATACTTTTAAGTAATAATGAGATTTCCCCCTTCAGTCTTCTCCAGGCTAAACAGCCCCAGTTCCCACGGCCTTTCCTCATAACAGAGATGTCCCAGTCCCCTGATCATCTTGTCGGCCCTGTGCTGGACTCTCTAAGTTCCCTGTCCCTCTTGAGCTGGGGAGAAGACTAAGGGATGAGTTTGGATGGAATCATATAAAATTGACAAGAGACTAAGACTTTTAGAGCTCCTTTTGGGGGCAGCACTTGTGAATGACCACCAGAGACCATTGAAGAGTCTCTAACAGCATAGCATGCACAGAGCATTATCATATGTAAAACTCTGACCAATCATGTAATAGAATAACAACTCATACAAATGCTATGTTAACAGTTTTATGTGGAAGAACTACACAGAAAACTCCATCAAGGTGCTTGATGTGTGGAATTACCACCGAGCACCACAGCTTGTGCTGAAACAACCCAGCAACATCTCCCCTGAGCAAGTAATTCTTAGAGAGTAGTACACCAGGTAATGGGGATCTGCTTTTTGGACAACACAGATGAGGCACGGGGCTCCGCAGCCTCGCAGCATTACAAATCTAAGCTTTAGCGAGGCTTCTCTTATCACCAAATAGTTATGTTTCGCTTTTTTTTGGTTGATCTTTGTTTGGAGACTTTATTATTAAGACCTTTCCTGAGTCCAGGCTGCAAGGAGCTCTGCAGACTCATCCTACACCAGGTGAGCACTAGGTGAATGGAAGATCTGGTAGGGGATCCATAGAGCAAAAAGGCAAATTTGGCTCCAGAAAAGCCCTTGAGGCATGTTAGTTCAAGACAAGATTGGTTAACAGTTTCCTCTCTGTAGCTTCAGGGACAATGCAAACAGCTCCCTTATCCTTGAGTCCACTAAGAGGTCAGGAGTTAAACCCTCAAAGAAAGCCAAACCTCCTTCATAACAGCTGTTGTTTTAGCAAGCTGAGCAGCCCCCTGCTTCCAATAGCCACAGGAGGGGTCAGTATAGGTGAGCTGCAGAGAGAAACTCGCTTTTTCCACAGATGTAACCACGTCTTGGGTTTCTTTGTGAACCAGCTTGTATCCATTGCTACAGGGACTACTTCTCTTTCCCTCTGCAGGCACAACAGCTGTGTCAGCAAGAACAGCTGCTTATGGAGAAATATTATAGAGAACATACTTCCTGCTGGCCTAAAATCTAACGATTTCTAACAGTTTAGACCAAATCTCCCAACTGCACCTTCAGATTTTAGCTCAGACAGATTTATACACATTAAAAATACATAAATGATACAGACTGAGAAATATTTGTACCTTTTTAATATACATGTGTATATACACAGATAACAGGCATTTCTATATAAAATTTTCACATGCACATGTGCATCTATACAGCCTGATATAGCTTCTGTATGCGGGTATATGTACATGCTTTTATATATCTTTGTTTATTATGTAGCTATTTCATATATGCTTATATACACATGTACACGCATTTTAAAAACACTATACAGTCTCATTTAGTTATTTTTCACCCAGATCTTTCTCGCTCTTAAAGCAAGCTTATCACGACCTGCTATATATGGTATAGGTTTTCATTCCAAGCTAGGTAACACAGTTCCGACCCCACCATGCTCAGAGCATCTGCAGCTGTTGTTTGAGTTGCTCTAGAACAGAAACACCGAAGTACAAACCACACTACTCTCCTCTCACCATAACCATTCCCGCCCTAAATAATTTATAGCAATGTGAAAGAAACCTCCAACTGGAGATGCAAGGGTTAGGGTCTCTCCTACCATAAAAGGCCAGTCCACTAGTCCAGTTCAGGGTAGGGGATGCAGCCCTGCAAAAACAAAACCAACCCCTGTGGCTGGTTTGAACTGAAATTTATGATGAGGTTAATTACCTGAGGCATATAAATAGAAGCTATTGCCCACCACATTTCCACATGGTAGCAGGAATTGAGCCTAGTCTTGTAACCCTTCCTGCTACTCAGACAAAGACCCAGCAGTTCTCAGACACAGGAAGCCTAAGGCCTTCCTGGCAAATCCCAAATTCCTTTCCCTCCATGCAGCCTGAATCATGCCACCAGTTAAGCCTCGTGCCTTCAGATATCACATACCTCTGTCAGGAAGAAGCCCAAAAGCCAACTTGGGTTTGGAATCATATTCTTCAAACCAGGAAATTCGACTGCTTTTAGTGGAAAATATACACATGTACACGCATGTCAGTATTATGCTGATGATGTTTTATCACTCAACCCAGGGTAAAAAACACCCAAACCAATCCCTGATTACGACAGCTGAGAAAGCTCTGCCAGGCTGTGCACCGAAGTAACAACATCAATGCAAAGAGGGATGAGCAGATCTGGTGCTACCTATTACATATCTGTATATAGATACATATAGATAACGATTTATGTACTGAGATATCTATATGTAGTGCTTATTTCAGTGCATAAGTCTTGCAGAGCCTCTTCTACTCTTGTATTCAGGGCTCGTTATGTTTTCTAGGGTGTTTATATATATATATATACACACATATATAATGTTGTCCATTTTTATGTATATAAACACACATGTAAGGCAAGCAGAGCTGGGTCCCCCAACAGTGCTGCCCCATTGCAAGCTGAAGCATTATGGCTGGGTGGGAGCTTTGCCACTCCTATGCACGTCAGTCACACAGACGCATTAAAACATAATTTGCTGTTTTATGATCCCCATACGTAGCATATCCAGTCTTCCCAGGGAAGGAAAAATCCTGTATACTACCTGCTCCCATCTACACATTTAATGCTGATAGATTCTAATATTTCCAGTATCCAGCTGCTGTACTTACTGGTGTACATTTGCAGCCGATCGTAACTTGATTTGACCGGTTCCACACAGTGGCCTGACATGTACATCCTGATGTTCTTGCACAAGATTTACAACGCCAAGCGCTCACACTCCTACTGACATTTTTCAATGTTTAGTATATTTAATCTCACCGTTCAATAAAGTGGCCCCCATAAACATGTTTATATCCCTTGGCAGTAATATCCCAGGGCATGACAATGTACCACACAACAGAGGGCTTAATGGCGCGTAATAATCTTTGGAGAACAAATGTTCCATTAAAAACGAATTTGGAAATGTCTACCTTAATACTGTAAGAACCTTAAACTCATTTTCTTGCAACTATTAAATGAATTTAAGCCCCATATGTTCGCTACATCCACCACAACATTGTGCAAACAAAACCCCAGAGAGATATGGGAGACACACAGACGTGAACACAGATTTGGCTCCAGTCATTTAGAAAACCATTTCTCCCTCTGTTCTAGAAAAATAAGATTAAAACCATTATATGACAAGTTGCGGCTGCACGCTGCCAAGTTATTACTGCTCAAGCCATTTACAGTAACTTAATTCACTTGTTCAAAAGTAAAATAAAATGTTAATGCTTATAATAAGCTTACAGTCCCACTATCTCCATATTTCCAGAGCCCACAAGTTTCCCTGCAGAGCACTAATAGCGCTGGAGCATCTTGTTGGGATGGGAAGGTGCCTAATGGGGTGCACAAAGCAAAAGTCTTAGGTCCTGTGTCCTCCCCACACACTGAGCTATACACACACCTTCTCCCACCACGCTCAGCTGCATGCTTGAGGCTGGAGATGACACTCAAAGCCCTCCAGACCTCAGCAATCCCAAGTGAACAGACAAAGCTCAGCAGGGGCAGAGCTTTCACCCACTTGATTCAAAGTTCGCATGCAAGATCAGTCACAGCCACATTGGCATGATGCTAAAGCTGCTCTGAGCTTGAAAATACCAGAGAACAGCTTGTGCCCTCCTCCTTTTTTCACACAGGCCACAAAAACAGCCTGGAAGAGCTGCCATGACTCTGATGCTAATGCAGGATTCACCACCCTCCTCTCCATGGCCATTTATCACCCAGCTTTGCTTGCCTCAGACATTGAGATTAAAGAGAAGCCCCTGCTGTAAAGTCCCCTTCCTTGGCTGCATCCAACAGAGCTGTGTGTGTCATGGCTGTCCCAGAGCCAGAACCAATAGTATCTAAAAGGTTCCAGGACATCCACAAGTATCCTGGGTACAATGCAGGTGGCATTTCAACTGCCAGTGCCTAAACGTTGCCATTCTCTAGAAGTTGTGATGGGCTTCTCCATGTAACCACCTAATATTTTAAAGTCGTGATAATACCACAGAAACAAAGAATTCTCCTTTTGCCTGAGCAAACTGAGACAAATGGACAGAAGCCTGGGATGGACGGACACCTGCAGAGAGGCATAAGCAAAGAGCCCTGCTCAACAAAGCCAGCTCATCTACAGAGATGTCTGGCTGGAGGGAGGACCTTCCTGCAGAGGCTGGGCTGGTCTATAGACAGGTCTCTTGCTTCCCAAGAAGGGGGCTCACCTCTACTCCAGTCTTCCCCACAAACACCCATTTCAGTTTTTATTTCAGCGATTTCAATTTGCCAATTTTGAATCTGGTTCAAGATTCTTCCCACCCATTTCCTCTGGATGTCTCCCACCTCACTATAGTACACAGTTTGGTGTAGTCGCTCTTTCCCCTTAAAAATATCATCAAGATGGTCATCACACAAGTACTTGGGGCTTGGCTGAGCTTTAATGACTCTCTTGAGCTTGTTCTGGACAAACCTCACTCACGTCTTGTAGCCCTGTTATTCACAGGTTGGACACAAACCCAGTTCTTCAGCAACTGTTTGGCCTCAAGCAGGGCAAGGAACCAGCATGACAAGGCCATGACCAGCAGTGCTGGCATACTGATGTACATACCCGAGACCATTTATCTTCGCTGCCATTGCTTGTTCACATCTTCAAGTAAACTCCAGAGGAGTGGAAGAGTTACTCTGCCAGGAGGCTACACCCAAGCACCTGGCAGCAGATACGGTAAAGCCTAACCACAGCCTAGCCACAGAGGAGCTTCAGTTCCTTCCTCTCCACACCCTCTCACAAATAAAAAGCCGTCACTATTTTCATTTTCAGAGCTCTAGCCAAACATCATTTGGTGTTTTTCAGAAGAGTGCTCATTGAGAAGCTGCTGCCTTTAAGGAGAAATGTCATACTGAGGTCTACAACCCTTCCAAGGCATGTGTTCTCTCATCCTGCTAATAATGAAGGAAATAACACAGAGAGAAGGATTAACACAACACCAGTTCAAGTCTTACAGGCTCTTATATACAGTTGGGAAGCAAAGCTCAGGAGATCTCCAGGACCTATAGCACACAGTTTCATTCAGTGAGCAGCTCATCTGCACCAGGATTCCAGGGCCAGCTTCATAATTTTCAGCATTTTTTTTTTTTTTTTTTTTTTTTTCCCAGAAATTTTCAGGAGATTCCACTCCCCAGCCCTTCATCAGCAGTCACCAGTCCACCCCTGACATCCACAGGAACTAATCTTTAACATCCCAGCACCGATGAGAACTGGAGCTTCTGGAGTTTCCACCATCTACCTACAGACACAGCTATCCCAGAGATGAGCAATGTGAATTTGTACACCACATGCAGGGACAAATCCTGACCACGACAGGCTGGATGGATTTCAACACTTCCACAGACCTTGAAGATGAAGCATCACAGGAGAGCACAGCCCAAGCGCACATACAAGTCAAAGAGGAGAACCGCAGTCTCACCCTCTCCTACATGCTGATAAAAGCTCCAAATCACTGCAAACCCATCTCTGTTCTTGGGCTCAGCCCACCTACCTCCTCCAAATATCTTCCTGACTCATGTGAAACACAGCCAGAGCAGCCTGTTTTTACCACTGAGCACATGCCGTGAGCCTGCGCTCACAGCAAGCCAGAATGCAGCATATCCAAACCCCAGCTAACAAGACACCACAGGGCTCAGTCAAACCAAGACTTAGAAATCTCAAATCCAGGGCACAAATATCTTCCAAAACGTGAAAGATTTCACTGCTCTCCACAAAAAGGAGAGGTTACCAGAAATTCAATTTCTCCCTATCCCCAAATATACTTCAGGTCCTAGGTTTGGAAGGTCTTGCATCTGGGTCAGGGAAATCACTGGTATCGACAAAGGCTGATGATGAAGAGAGCAGCCCTGTGGAGGACTTGGGTATAATACCGGTGGATGAAAAACTGGACATGATTCTGCAATGGGCTTTTGCAGCTGACAAAGCCAACCGGGTCCTGGTCTGCAGAATAAGCATGGCCAGCAGGTCAAAGGATAGGATTCTCCCCTTCTACTCTGCTCTGGTGAGCTCCTTCCTGCAGTGCTGTGTCCAGCTCTGAGGTCCCCAGAACAAAAGAGACACAGACCTGTTAAATCAGGTCCAGAGGAGGCCACAAAGATACCCAGAGGAATGGAATTTCTCTCTTATGAAAACAGGCTGAGAGAGTTGGGGTTGTTCAGCCTGGAGAAGGCTCTGGGGAGACTTTATTGCAGCAGCCTTTCAGTACTTAACATCCCTCTCTAGGATAAACAGGACAAGGGGCGACAGTTTTACTGAAAGAGGATATATTTACATGGGACATAAAGAAGAAATTATTTACTGTAAAGGTGATGAGATACTGGAACACGTTGCCCTGAAAAACTGTGAATATCCCATCACTAGAAGTGTTCAAGGTCAGGTTGGATGAGGATTTGAGCAATGAAATGAAAGGGACCCTTGCCTGTGGCAGGAGGGCTGGACTAAATGATGTTTGAAGGTCTCTTCCAACCTACACCTTTCCATGATTCCAACAAGAACCACTGTCCAGACATGAGGAAAGGACACATTTAAGACTTGTTAGCAATTTGCCAGTTTTTTCCCCATGGTGGACAGTATTGTTATCAGACCTTTGCAGGAGACAGTGATTCACAAAAATCACAGTAGGAAGGGACCTCAAAAGATCATCTAGTCCAATCCCCATGCTAGAGCAGGACCACCTAGAGTAGGTCACACAGGAATTTGTCCAGGTGGGTTTTTAATGTTCTCAGAGAAGGAGACTCAACAATCCATCAGGGCAGCCCGTTCCAGTGCTCTGTCACCCTCACAGTGAAGAAGATTTTCCTTATGGTTCTTTGGAAACCTCTTATGTTCCAGCTTGGACGCATTGCCCCTTGTCCTGTCAATGGACTTCGTTGAGAACAGCCTGGCTCCATCCTCCTGACACCCTCCTTTTTATATATTTGTAAACATTAACGTGGTCACCCCTTAGTCTCCTTTTCTCCACACTAAAGAGCTGCAGTTCCCTCAGCCTTTCATCATAAGGAAGATACTCCACTCCATCTTTGTGGCCCTAGATTCACATCCTAAGCAAGTGTCATTTGGACAACAAACTACCAAATGGTGGTCTGGTTTTTGGCAAGTTTTTAAAAAAAAAAAAAAAAAAAAGAAAAACTGTTCCCCCCTCCCCAACAATCCAAACCTGAAAAACTCTGCAGAGCAGGAAAAGGACTCCTGACAAGCACTTCCCACACATTCTCTGGAAAATAACCAAACCAGACAGTGGAGGAAGATCTGTGATCAGACACATGTAGTTATAAATACGCTTCAAGACTCAGGAACACAAAGGCCAGCACAAGACAAGACTTCCCTTCCATCACACGCTATGTGGAAGTTACTGCTCTAACAGTACCTTCAGTCCAACCTTCCCTGGCCCCACAGGAGCTCCTGCTCACACCACCAAGAGATGCTCTGCCTGCCCCTCTTCCTGCACTAGCATTGAGGACCTGCAGAGCGGACTTTCTCTTCCTTTGGTTTGGAAAGGACTAGCTAGCAATTCATCCAATTATGACATTTTAAGCTGTTTTCACATCTTTATTGTAACCCTTTCAGACAGCTGCAAACCCTGAGCAAACACACTGCCACGGCCAGAGCCATATAAATATCCAGACATCTGCAGATGCCAACATGAGGATTAAATTTGCCTCCTGTATTTTTATTCCCTCCAGACAAAGCCCTGGTTAGCAAGGAAAAAAAAAAAAAAAAAACAACAAACCAATCTGCCTTGTTATTTGAGCAGTTATGTGCAAGAGCCTAACTGATGTGAGAAATCACAGTCCTCCCGGCACAGAAACCAGTGCTGGGGTTTTGGCAAAAAACAAACCCTGTGCTGAGCGTGTTTTTCTACAAGGACAACTCTCCTCTCCCTGCAGAGCTCCCCTGCCTCTGACCCTCAGTCCTACCCTGAACAGGCAGGCACAAATCCCAATCCCTTATTAAATTAACCCAGGGGCCACCCAGGAATTTTGACCATGGGACAGTTTGGGTTTTTTTTTTGTTGTTGTTGTTTTGAAACAGATTTGGGGAACAGTACCAGCTTCACAGGGCAGCTCCACACAGCACTGCACATGTCACAGATAGATGGCTTGTGTAGTAACACAGTTAAAGTGATCAGGTTTTAAGCGACGAGTCCTAAGTCCTGCTAGCACCACAACGCACAGGAGCAAAATATTATTAACCTGCACATGATCTCCTCTTCTCTAAGAAGGACAGCAGCCTCCCTCAGTTGTGTTTTCCAAGGTTTCCTTTTCATCACAAAGCCTTGGCCAGCTCCTGTATACACCCTTCGGAAAACTTGCAGACTCCCAAAAGATCAAGGATGACTTTAAGGCAAACAGTAGTTTGAAGAAGATAGTGTTTCATACTCATCACTCCAAAGCTCCCATGGCAGAAGTTTGTGCAGCAGGCGTAAAGAGCTGCCTCATCCTAACCCAGAACAGAGTATTGTACCCCTAATGGAGCAAGCTTAGCTTGAAATGCAGAGCTCCCATGCAACTTCCAGCAAGGGAGCACTCCTGCTATAAGACTTAGCAGTACCACAACATCCACATTACTCATGGTGCCTGGTATGTTACTGCCCTTTCCAATTGAACAAGCTCCTTTTCTTCCTGGTCTCACTTTGCAGAGGTGGTCAGGCTGACATTAGAGGACCAGCAGTCATCTGCAGATCATTAGCTGCAGATGCCAGAAGAGATTGATTTGAAAAAAAAAAAAAAAAAAACAAACCAAAAAACAGCCAACCAAACAAAAAAACCCACACCACCTTCTGCCTCTCAGTATTGGCAGGCAGGCAGACATTACTCCCTCATCCCTCTGTCTGCCAGAGTCTTATTAGGGTTTGCACAGAAACACAGGGCTGCTCCTCTCCAGGTGTAACTGCAATTACCAAATGACATTAGCAACAATGGGCACAACTGCCCTCATGAGATGCTGCTGGCCAACTCTGCCCTACCTGTCATCTGGGCACAAAACCTTAAGGCCACCACAGTTTGAGACTGGTGAAGCTTTTAACCTTATCACTCCTCCCCAATTTCTGCAGATGTGCAGAAGAGATGGAGTCTCCAGGAGTACATTCCCACAGCAGCTCCTCCATCCTTCCTCTGCCTCCCAGCATGGTGTTGTGCAACCAACCTGGGACCCACTCAGGATCTTAGTAAAGGGAAAACTAACCTCTATGAATCAAAAGCACTACACTAAATGGCTTTCATCTCATTTACCCATACAAGCACTACGGAGAGGTCCTAAAGTGGTATCCAGAGTCACCTTGCAGGTCTGTGAGTGCCATCCCTGCAGGTGGGTTTCATTATTTAGAGTAGCAGTTGAACAGGGTGTGATACCAGGCTGGAAGGAAAATACCCCCTGCTGCGTTCTTTCTATGCGCTTGCTTCCCTTCATTAGGTGATGGATCTATAGAAAAGATTATGGTTAAATGGGGGCTTTTTAAAGTCAATTTACTATGTATTTAAAAGAAAAAGAATCAAGTAATTTTACTCTGATAAACACCTTCCAGTATTAACCATAAATGAGTGTCTGATCCCACGAGAGGACAAGCCTGCAATGACCCAGACATCCCAATGCATACTGCTGACACGCCCCTGCCACATGGGGATACTTCCAGCCCCAGTCCTACAGCAACTAAGCTGCAAGCCAAGAACTATTGCCTACAAACTGCCAATCAAGATGATCCTGGCTCCCAGTGTTGTGGCAAGTCAGCATCCCAAGATCCCCAAATCTCACTACTCCCCATCATTCCAGCATCACCCTTTAACTCCTCACTCTGACCTTGAACCACTTTCAGTACATGCTCCTCTACGTGCAGTGAAGCCTCAGCTCCATCTCAACTGCAAACAGTTTTTGCTGTTTGCAGAACAGTTTATTTCTCTTGATTAAGTGGAGGCTTCCTGGCTTCGCTCTCACCACCCACTGCAATAATATGCAATTATAAGACGAAGAAAAAGAAAAGGGAAGTGGCATCTCATGACAGACCAATGCTGCCAAGATCTGTTCTTCAGTCTTTCAACTCCAAAAAAATTAAAAAGTAATCACCAAACTCTCCTCTTGCCTCTTGGCATATCATTTCAAACAGCTTCTTCTTCTATATACAGGTTTCATCCAAAACCATAACATTTTACACAACCTTTGCCTTCCACCCTGTACTACTCGGTGGGTGAAAGTCAAAGGCAACGCAAGCAGCAATTTCTGCAAGATGATTTCATGCCCATCTTGACATTTGGCATAGACTGATGCAAAATTTGGCATTTCCAAGACATTCAGAAGGCAGGGTTCCATTCTCAATTTTCATTGAAAAGGTTTCTGCAAGCTCAATTCCTTGCCTTCAGAAAAGGCTGGCTGAAGAAAGGAGACGGGCAGTTGATAAAGAGATTGTTCAGAAGAAAGTGTTTCCATTGTGTAGGCTGTTCCTGATCTTCTAAAATAGTCATACAAAGTTAAAACCACAGAGCACTATCAGGCCAGTACCCACATTGTTCAGGCACCACGCTGATAATCTCTTTGGAAACCTTTGGCAAACTGCTTTTCCCCTTTGGATTCCCATCTGCAGGGCTACAATGCAAGAAACAGCTGAAGCAGCAGAGTCCAAGCTTCTCCTGCAACAGCTGCACCTGTGGTGTTGCTCTACCTTCTTAATCCCATGTAAATGTGATACCTTGAGGCTCTTGGGAGAGCCCCTGTGATGGCAACAGACAAAAGGACAGATGTGGACTTCAGCTGCTAACTCAGGCCATTAGTCATTGCAAACTCTTACCAGACCTCTGAACCACTTGATCCACTGAGAATCACTGGCATCTGCCATCTGGGCTGAAACACATCCATGTTAAGAACCTGGGTTTAGTTTTACCACCACCTTCCCAAGTTACTGTTATTTTTAACACTTCAGGCTGTTATTTAAGGCATGTATTATGACAAGAGAGAGCACGAAGCACAGACACCAGCTTATGAGGAGATGAGGACAAGTGAAAACATCCCTTGACAACCACCCGTTGCTGAGCCTACCTCAGCTATTTAAGCAATTCAATATATCAAGTGCCTTCTGTAATAACTAAAGCAGTAATAAGTGCTTTTCTGGAACAACATTTTCTAGGACACCAATATTAAAATCTGCAGGTAATCACATAAAATTTGCCCAAAAGTCATCCTTCCGTATCTGAGCAAAGACAAAAGCAAAAGACCCATTTCCAGTGACAGTGGCTGTTACACATTACATACTCTGTTTTGCTTTCCTTTTACAACCTCCACCCATATAGATATCTCTGTCATAATAAAATCCAGTCAAGACTTTGAGCCGCTGCTTCCACCCTGAAATCCTTCTCTTTTGGGAAGGAGCCCAACCACAGTGAGATGTCTTTGCTCCAGCACTGAGCAGTGCTAGTGCCACCCATACTTGACCTAGAACTGATTGGCCTGAAGCGATCAACAATAAAATCCTTCAAGCAGGCAGAGCCTCCAATGCCACTCTGGCAGCATGGGAGGCACGAGGGGTGCTGGTGCATAGGCAGCTGCCCAAGCACAGCTCTTTCAAGCAGGGGCTGCAGCACCTACGTCAGACACAGTCTTCCCTTTCAAAGGTTAAAGCTGTTTACTCAAGGGATTAGAAGGGAGGAGATGGTAAACCAGGAGGGAAGGGGGGGAGACTGTGCGCAACAGCTACGTACATAGGCTTTGTCCCGGCAATAAACATCCCCCAACCCCTTGCTGGCACAGCAAGCCAACATAAGTGGAGAGGTCATACAGATGTGGGTGCCCTGGGGCTTCACCCCCAACCCCAGCAGATGATTTAAACCTAACTGTCTGCTCTCCACAGCCTTAATGCAACCACAAGCCTGAAGATCTGGGGAGCAGCTGTGGTCACCACATTGATGGAGGCTGTTCTCTGGCTGCCTATCATGGAGGGATCTGCATTAGCAGCAGATTTCCTCTCTGCAATAGCTTGAAGTTTTTTTCCTGCCTATATTGACCCGTGTCTGACATGTTGCTTCAGAATGAAGCATGGTTTGGGTACAAACACTGCTGGAACAGCAGAAAGCCAAGCCACAACACTGCAGCTCTGCAGTATATCTTAGCGGTACAAAGTTATTAAACAAAAGGTCACAGTGCTTTATGGCACTGTATCTTCTCTCATTTCAAGTAAACAATTTTAAGAACCAGTTGTTCCAATAGGAAAACCAAAGAGGGATTTACACACCACTGCAGAGGTGAACAACTTCAGTTTCTGACATGACAGAGCACCACCACCCAGTGAGAACTTAGAAGCCCGTCCCTTGCAGCTGACGCAAGATGATCCAGGCAACACCAGGGCTGCACTGAAAGCAGGACAAAAGACTAATTGGTTTGTGCAATGAAGGCAGGCAGACAAGCGCAAAGTTCAGCCGAGGACATTCGGTGGCAGGAGGAAGTCGTGAAGCCACCCATGCCAACACACAACCAGCCTGACTAATACAACCAGAAGCGATGTGTAAAACTGCCCAGGTAGGAGTCCACATTAACGGCACAACTGGCCTCCAGACCTGAGAGACTTCACCAAGCCAGTTTATCACTCAAGTGTAGTTTTGCTGTTAAGGCCAGCTTATTTCCTAAGACAAGGGGAAAACTTAGAAAGCATCTTGTGAATTTGATGCAGTAGCTGAATTCAGCTGTTAAAGGACCAGAACAGCTCACCCTAGAAAGCACAGAATGACCCATGAACAATGTTGGTCCCCAAAGGATGGCAAGATCTGGGAAATGAGGTTATACCTAAACGAGCTAACCGTAGCTTTGTTGCTCACCAAATACTACCTTCTCTTACCTGCACGATTTCTTTAGCTTGAGCCATGCTTGGTGACCAAACGCCAAGCATTGCTCACAAAGACAACACTAATGTGGTCTGCAGGAAAAGGGCCAGAGTGGGCATTTCAGCATGAGGTCTTGAAACACCAGGTTAGAAACCAGAGCTGCATCCACTCAAAGTGACTTGGTCTGGTCCTTGCACTCAAAACACTCCCTGCCTTGTACAAACTTCACCTCTGTTCCGACATGCTTCAAAAAAACAGGTGAGACTCAGAAATTCAACTAAGTGGTAATTAAAGTTTTGGGGAAAAGTTACTACACATAAGTAAGAGCAAGTCACTTTTGGTCAATGAACCACAGCCAAAGCCATTTAATATTTCTGTTAATACCCATATCACTAAGGATCTCTAATGCAGTTCCACAACCCGACTGCAGATCGCTCACCATAGCCTCAAGGATCACGCTTTGGGTGGCACAGATTTTAGAGACAAAGCAGTTTGGGGCTTAATGGAAAAAGTTATCACAAATGGAAAAAAGCTCAAGAAACCACACCCCAAGAGTTCAAACAAGTTAGAAGAAAACTGATAAGCAGCACAAACACAAGAGAAGGCACAAAACTAATTCCAACAAGACCTTACTGGTTCTATAAATGCATTAACAATGGCAAATGAAGTGTAGGTCTCATAATCAGCAGGAAGGAGAAGACAGTACATTAGACGCCCTACTCAAAGCCTTCTTTGCTTTGTACTTAAGCATTCAAGGATGACTTTCATCAGGGACTGATCTCTCTTAAACCTTCCAATCTTTCTTCAATCCATTCTTTGTTTGCCCCCCTCCTTGTTAAATGTGCTTTTCTAAAGGTTAACCATAAACGGATGTTTAAGGTTAAGCAACCTCAACCCAAAGTAAGGACTCGACACTGCTGCCTGCACAAATTAATGAGGTGAGGGGGGCTGGGGGGGGGAAGGGTGTCAAAGTCACCACCATAGCTTTGCAGAGGAAGAGCCATGCACCCTGTTCAAGAGATCATGGCTGCTCAGCACTCACATTCATGCCACCATTAACGTATCACTGACTTTTACAAATTCCAATTTAAAGGTGACTCATTCTGATCATTAAAGTCTCATAAAAAAGCTGAGAGCAAGTTCATCCACCAAAAGTACAGAAACAGTACAAAAGCAGAGCCTCTTCACAACACTCGTAGAGCTGCGTGCCTCCATGACATAGCCTTTAAGGACAACCTTCCTGGCTCCAGCATGGGCAAAGGGCTGGGGACACAAGCCAGCAGTTGGGATTTAGGGCTAAGAACCTGACATTGAGATGCTGCCAAAAGGCAGGGAGTGACTCAGCCTTCCAGAAACAGACAGGGTGAAGGAAAAAAAAGACAACATGAAAGACAACCAGACCCACGCCTGAGTCATTGAGAAAATGAGGAATGTGAAACAGAAAAAAAGTGGAAAGGAGTGGTAAAGGGGAAAAAAAAAAAAAGCCTTAATTCAAGATCCTTTTAATTGAGGACGGCTGGGAATGGGATGGAGAGGAGCTGAGATGCGCAGGTGACATTCCCTCCATAAACCTTTCCTTCAGGAGCAGGGACACAGCATGGAAACAGGAAGGAAGGGGGAAATCAAGGATGAAGAAACATCTGAGGAACCATCATTTGGGCTTTGTCCTCACTACAAGAGCCAGCAAAGTTAGAAAAAGCAACCAGTCACTGAATGTGGGCGCAGCCCCACCGACGCACTGCGCGGGATGGTGGAGAGGACACTACCCCCGCGGTTCCCAGTCGCTGCTGCTCACCGTGTCCGTTGCAGTAATAGATCCACTTCTCCCTGTTCTGCGTGGGGGTGGTAGACTTTTTCATGATAGCTTTTTCCACAATGGCACTAGGATCTTGCCTGGGTCCCTTCTTCAGAGTCCGTGAGCTCTTCCTGACACTGCAGACGACGATAACCACCAGGACCAGCAACAAGAAGAGGACAATCATCCACGGCAAGTGTTCATTGATGTCAAAGTGCTGGTGGACGTTCTGGGAACCTCGCCGGGGCGGCCTGTACGGGACTCTGGACTTTTCCCCCCCCATCATCTCCAGTGATGGCTGCTTCTCCAATGCTTGGCTGGTCTGCTTGTGCCGGTAGCTCTGTGCCTGGCTGGTGGCGCTGGGGCCCGAGGGGGTCCCACCGGTCCCATCCGTCCCGTTGGACACCGTTTCATTGTCAGAGGTTGCTGGCTCTGCCATGCTGCTGGGTGATGGAGAGGGGACAAAATTGGGAACTGAGGAGTTCAGACCTGTGAAAGGAGAGGAGAGTTCAGTGTCATGGCACCGGAGATGCGATACGGCATTGCATCACGGTCTAAGGCTTGCCTGAGCATCTGCTCGGCCAGCAGACAGAAACCCAACGCCAGGCAGCAAGAAAACTAAGAGGTGAAGTTGAGGTTTGGCCTGGGAACAGATGGGTACAGTTACAGAGCAGGTTCAAGGTAAAACTGACCCTTGTTGGTTAAGGTTAGTGGCAGCTCATTAAGCAAAAAATTAATTACAAAAGGCATGTTGTCAAGCATTTGTTCCACGTTCAGTATTTCTCTCAAAGCCTACCACTTTGAGGAAGTTATTTTCTTTCCTCGGTTTATGGACATTAGTTTTACTCCACCCTTGGTACTTGAGCTAGAAATGCCTGACAACTTGCATATGAAAACTTAGAGGCTTAGTATCTCTGTACTGAGTTTTGTTAAGGAAGCACAAGCTTTATTTTTTTTTCCAGCATATAAGCAGCTGTGCGTGTACCAATCACAAAACAGGTTTCTGAAGCAACAGAGCTTCCCCCCAAGGACTACTTTACATCTTTACTGAGTTTTCCTTTCAAGCAACAGCTTTCAGGTCCCAGCCATGACCAACACCTAGTGATAAGAGGAAGGGCTGTTGTGGCAAAAACTAGAGCTCGCTTTGGAAACTCAGCTTTTGAAGATCATGTCTCATATCGCAGCTGAGTGGGTGTAACCATCTGTGAACCGATTGTGCCTCTGACTTGGCTGCCCGAAACATTCTGGCCAGGACATAAACAGGAAAAATACTTTAACTTTTAACTTAATCATCTACGGTTGACTTCAAAGTTCAAGGAACACTCTCCTGTCCTCTCCCCATGACAGACGAACACCATATCAAGCTTTGAGACCTAACAAAGAGAAGAACTGGGAGGCTACCGCTATCAACACTGCCCTGCTATTGCATTCACCAGCTGAGGTGTACAGACCAGCAGAAGCTGCATGGTTTTTTTTAATACAATGTCTCATTTGAGATTCTGTAAGGAGGCTGCTTCCCAGGCAGTGCTGAGCACACCACCTCAAATGGGGTCCCACTGCAAGTAGCCAAGACTTAAACATCTCTCTAAAGGCCGCGATGATGGAATAATTTTCAATTAAACAAGAACACACCGAAATCGAACCTAGTTCTTCCCACCAGTGATAACTAATAGAAATCTCAGAGGTTAAGGAAAAAAGTTTAAAGACCAGTCTAGGCTCCTGGAGGGCTGTTTTGGCAACAGTTCCCACTCAAGCCGATACGCTGGCACAGTACAAAGTGAAACACAGCAGGGAAAGTAGTGAAATGACTGGGAAAGGAGTGTGGTGGAGCAAAGCTTCTCTCCTCCAAAGGTTTACCTGCCTCACCCCACTTTAGTGCCACAAATGCACAAAGACCTTTACCAGCCCAACACACAGATGGGAAAAGCAGCTGAGGTGTGTGACACCCTTTCAGTCTAAACAACAAGACAGCCAGGAGTCCAAACATGACTATAGTGTCAGTGAAAATATTATTAAACATGGTTCTAACACCAGTGAGGGCAACCAGATGCACTCTGGAGCTGTCTTTTGTCCAAGAAGCAAAAGCACCACACACACTTTAGACCATACTGTCTTTTAAAAGCCTAAAGCCAACCCTGACCGGGGCAGGAATACAACTCCCCAATCTGTGTTACAGTGACGGGCATTACCTTTGGGAAGATGAGCGGTTGGTGGAACTTCATAGGGCTCTTCACTCACTTCGGTGTTTGACGAAGCCAAAGACGTGTTTGGAAGAGACGCCGGAGAACCACAGACATTGTCACTCTCCTTTGTCCCTGGCTTGATGACCACCATGTTTTTCCCAAAGCAGTCAGTGTATGTTTTGCACTTCATCACACTAGAAGGCACATCAGAAAAGGTCCCACGAGGGCACGGCTTGCACCTGACATCTTCTGTCTCAGTTCCCTTCTTGCGGACACCCCAGCCGACCGGGCACACGGTGTAAGGGATGCAGGTATCGTTCATCTGAAACGTACCGGACAGGCAAGTGCACTCGCGGTCGGTCAAGGCAGCACAATGAGTTTTCTCGATCATTGGTAGTTCGCAAGGCTTTCTGCAAGGGTGGCACCGCTCTATGCCGTTCTCGTGCTTGGTGAAAGTCCCGTCCGGGCAAGGGCTGCACTCCCTTAAGGAGCTCTTTGTACAATGTTTAGACACGTAGGTTCCTGCGGGACATTTGTCACAGATCAGCTCTTTGTTGGTGGCACGGTCAAAGTGGCGGTACTTGCCAGGGGAGAGGCTGATGGCATTCTGCTCAGAGGTCAGTTTTGACTGACTGTCGGCGGTGCCAAGGAGCATGAGCAGCTGGAAGAGAGACAGAAGGCATTAGTCAACAGCAGCACACGACCAGAGCCCTCTCTGCTGGCAAACCCTTGCAGGATCACAAGAGATGTCTTAGAGCTTTGCGACCACAGAGATGTTTATACACCTAGAGGTGTAGACCTCAGTGAGATCAGGGTACCCAAGAATCACAGAATGGCAGGGGTTGGAAGCAATCTCTAGAAGTCATCCAGCTTATTTCCCTGCTAAAGCAAGTTACTCTTAATGAGGAGGCACAGGAACACGGGTTTAGAAACCTTCAGAGAAGGAGGCTCCACAGCCTCCCTGGGCAGTCTGGGACAGGGTGCCCTCACTCTTAAAGAAGTTTTTCCTTGTGTATAAGTGGAACTTTCTGTGTTCCATTTTATGCCCATTACCCTAGTCCTGTCACTGGACACTGCAGAAAAAAGGTGTCACCCCATCCTCCCGACATTCATCCTTCAGGCCAGTGTTGATGAGGTACCCCCTCAGTCTCCTCTTTTTCTAGGCTAAACAACCTCAGGTCTCACAGAGTTTCCTCATAAGAAAGATGCTTCAGTCCCCTCATCATCTTGGTAGAGAATTGGAGCAGACAGCGGCACACTCTATGGACACATACGTCAGATAAGATTATAATGCCTTAAATTTGACACCATGCCTCTCAGCGAGACTAAGCATCATTTACACTGCAACCCTGCCAGAGCAGTAAATACTGCTAATTGTGTTTCAGCAGTACGTGCTACCTGGCCACCCCAAGAGAATTCAGACCAGCTTTGCATTTCAAGGCTGAGAGGCTGCAGCACGAGCCAGGCACTTGCTGAGAAGACAAAACACACACAGGGGTGGCAGCTATAAAACTTTCTTGCTCTGTATTTATTAATATGCACTTGTTCAAATAGTTATCTTTCTAAGCAACATAAACCAGGATGTAATCCAGGCTAGTGGGGCATTACTGGACTACTTCTCAGTCACTCTGCCCTTCCATGATTTTTGTTACAATGCACAAGTGTTAGGGTTTGGTGAGATCGCAAGGGATGTTCTGCTTCAAGCCTCCAATCACATCTGACCCCACTTGAAATCAGACGCATTAGCAACAGGAGCTAAAACTTGGTGCTATTTTTAAGCTCTCTGGGGAGCTCTGATGTAACTCGGTGCATCAGACACCGGTTAAAGGTTTCCAGTTTTCAGACACTAAACTGCACTCTGCTGGGCTTGGCAAGATGACGTCTACGAATCTGTTCATCTCTACCTATTTCAAATTCCACGGTTTTATTCCTTTAATTCATTTGGACTGAGGCTGCAGCATCCCTAAGAGAAGCTCCATCCACCACTCTCAGCTTCCTCCAGATGACCTCTGGCCCATGGATTTAACATCAGTTATGCCAGCAGAGATAAGATACCAGGAACAAAAGGCCTATCAAAAGAAAGGCTGACAACCTCATACAACATGCAAAGCAAGAGGAAAAAAAAAAAAAAGCCCCTAAACATTTTCAAACAGCTGCAGGCTGAATTAGTAGGGAGACAGAGGAATGAGCCAACGTTACCTTGAATTTCCAAAAGTGCTTTGGAAGGTGCTTACTGAAGGTAAAAAGAACCCTAAGGGTTTTCAACTGCACAGCCAGGCACGCAAATCCCTTGGCTACGTTACACAAGCCTCTCACTCTGCTACCTATTCTGGGCTATCAGCCAGCAAGAATATATTCAGAGGAACGAGAAAAAAAAAAAGAAAGCCTCCCAACAACATGACTCTGCAGAAGACACATCGCAGCAGAGCCGCAAGCCGTGCCGCGTCATTTTTGGTGCAGCCTCTTTCTTTCTGGAAACACAGAGCACATTTCTGTTTCACCTGCTACATAATGTACAGCTCAGGATTTGTATTAAACATTTTCGTTACTATTATTTTTTATTTTCTCCCGAAGCAGCAGATACAGAGCAGGCAGAAGCAGGCAAGCCCACAGGAGCTGACGAAGATCTGCAGCAGCCAGGCTAATTACGACACATCAAATTAAAAAGTGGGGCTGCCCTGGCAGGCAGCAAAGGCTTAAAGGATGCATTTTATGTTTCCCCTCCTCTAAGATACGATTTAAATTGCTTAGCTGGCTTTAAGGAAACCTGCCACCCCCTCTCCTGTAGTCTTCATGACGCAATCCTGAATTACCAAACTAGATGCAGCAGGATCCAGCTTCTCTGGGTTGTGTGGCGGTGGGGGGGGTCACCTGTGTTACTCATCCTCCTCCCAGAGCCTGTGCAGGCCAGGCTGTTGTGATCAGGACAGACAGCGTCTCTCCTGGCTTGCCAGGGATGAGCTGTGTGGGGCTGTCTCAAATTCCAGTTTCTCCCTCTGCATCAGGCCAGGTCTCAGGGAACCCATGGACTACGAGCACATGCCATGAGTCCACTTCCCGCTCTCCCTTTTCTTCCCATCTCCAGTATCTTTCCATTGCTCATCCAAGTAACTATAGGCAGTGAGACCTGTAGTAACATAACAGCACAAGGTTTGGATTTTATTTAGTTTTGGGGTCTTTTTTAAAATCCTATCTCAAGTACAGTGGCACTGGCACTTCAGAACACCTGCAGACCTTCAGCTGTACGTGCACTTCCATGCCTACGGACAACAGCAAGTCTCACTGAGGAAACACGACGCAGCATTGAGCATCCCACTATTTACTCACATTGGCACCTTTGGTCCCTAAAAAAATACCCAGCGGCTCAGGTTCCATGCCTGCCACCACTCGGATCTCAAAGAGGTGGCCATCTTCAACAAAAAAGAGTGTCTGCTGATTTGTTCCCTCATCCTCAGGACCGCCCAGCAGCACACAAAACTAGACCTTTCTGGCTAATACACACAGTTTCAAGTAGCAAAAGCAAGACAATAATGAAGAAGGATCTATTTAGCCACAGGATTTCAGTTCACTACTCCAATACCAAAGGAAGTGCATAGGCTAGCAAAAGAAAGCAGAGAAAAGAGCAATCGGGGCAAGACAACACTGAAGGGTAGATTTGGTTTCAAGCAGTTTTGGTGCTACTCTGCGTGTCCAATCCAGGAGCAGCTCTCGACACTGAAAGGGTCAAGTGGGATGAGATGGCTACAATCTCAAAGACTCAGCATCAAGGTTCTGCACAGCACGGTGAAGGCATTTCCCAGACACTTCACCTAGGGTAGGAAGAAAGCCAACCAGTAAGAAGAAAGCAAATCAGGCTGAGGTATGCTCTCATTTTCACCTCCTCACTTCAGAGCGATGGCTAAGACAAAAGGAACTTCACACCCCCTTGCAAACCAATCCCTGGGTCAGCAGCTGAGGTGGGCATGACCCACCTTGCCACCACCCAGCCTGATGACTCCATACCAATGGTACCATCTAAGCTGCTCTTTCATCACCTTCTTAAACAATTGCATGCTGCAGGGGAGATCTGCCAGGCAAGATTTGCACAGTAAAAATAGCTTTTAGGAAGCCATAAGCTTTCTGGGCACATGTATGGGGATTGTCTGGGAATACAATGGCTCATTCGGGACCCAAACTCTGCTCATGGGCCAGAAGAGTCAAAACACCAGCAAGGATGCTAGTGGATCAAGAGGCATCTGTGTCCTGAAGCAGAGTGACAACTGGAGATAGTCACAGCCTCGGGCTGTGTATGGTGCCACCCTGCAGTGATAAACCTCAAAAATAAAGAAATGCAAAACCAAAAAAGGAGAAAAAAGCCAGATAAATACAGAGCACTTCACCTCAGTAGAGAAGAGCAGGAGCAGAGAGCTGTAAGTGTGCAGAGACCTGACAGCGCTAAAATGATACCCTGGGAACCGTTTCTGAGCAAAACCCACAGAATTTGGTAGGAATGGCAGCTGGCTCCGTGGCAATGCCTTGGCACAGGTTGGGGACAGGCTGCACAGCCCACTGCCCTTCCCGAAAATCAGCTCTGCCAACCAGCACCAGGAAGCCACTTGCGACATTAAAGGACAAGAAAAAAAAAAAGTTTAAAACATAATAAAACACACCCAGAAAGACAAATAAACTAGTCTGGAAGTCCTATGGTAATTTCATAGGCAGGAGGAGCCCATCTCCTGCTCCACTCACTGTAAAAAGGATTAAGTTACTGAAAAAACAACATTAAAAAAAAAAGTTGTCTCTGAGAAGAGTCTCTAAGAGCAAAGTGAGTTTCTGCTTCTTGCAACACAGCTAGCTATTTCAGCTGGCTTGGGGTTTGTGAAACCGAGAGTCCGGGGCTTACCCTGCTCAGCAGTTCTTTCACTACATCTCAAGAGTGAAAAAGCAGGCAGCTGAGCATGCCAGAACAGCAGCACTGGCACATCTGGTCCCCATGAAGGGAAAACCAGCAGCTACTGCTGCAGCCAGTGGTGACCTGAGCTCGCAAGCATCCCCGGCAGCCATATGTTTGGCTCCAATCCCCCCAGGCTCCTGAAGCAAGGTATTGTCAAGCTGTTTCAAGGCGAGGGCGTGGCAGGGTGGAAGGGGTGTGAAAAGTCGGGTGCCTGAAGCCCACATCAAAGTGAGGGACGCCAGGATCAACACCAGCCTTGTGCAACCGCTGCAGCTATCGCTCAGAAACCAAGCAGACAGGTTCAGGTTTGCCACACTTGCAAGAGACCCACCAACTATGGATTTGAATGTACTTCCATTGGGCTGGAAAGACCTTAACTCTTTGTGTTGTCCAAAATGCTAAAGATGAAGACATCCCAGCTGGTGGCCAAGTGGGAACAGCCTGTCAGCTCACCAGCAAACAGGAATTCTGCCTTATGGCCTGCGTGCTTCTGCCATCAGCACATGCAGAGGTTCGAGCACATACACATTTGCTCAGAGTCTCAGCTTCATTTTGCAAAACTGCAGAAGTGTTTCCCTACACCTTTTTATCATCTTTTACCTCTCCCCTCCCCCGCCGCCTTTCTTTCTATATTTGTCATTCCCAACTGACCTCCAGGATCCTGGCTGCAGCTCTGTATCTCAAGGTCCCCATTAGCACCTCATCTTCCAGAGGTGCAGAAGCACTCGCCTATCCCAGAGGGAAACCAGCAGTTAGAAGCACCCAATCGGCAGGGTACACAGAGCCCAGATGCTCTGATGCTACACAGTTACCCTTCGCCTCCAAAGACACAAGGCTGATCCCTGCTACTGCTCTCCCAGCTTTGTTTACTCGGATTCCTACTGAGCCAGCACCAGCCTGCTAAGATCCACCTCGAGCTCAAGAGCAAGTGCACTCCTCGGTTACACAACCCAACCGCAGCAGCTGTGGCGTGTGCCTGACACACCGAATTACTGTCTCTCCCAAAAGATGGGACACAGCCCTGGAGCGCTGACTGGGATGAGCCTTATCCGGGAAGGTAAACCTGGAGATTGAACCCGCCGGAAAACATTTACGTGTTAAGTCAGGGCGGCTGCCTGCAATTAGCGGTGGTGAATTTTGCAGCCTGTCCAAAGGGTGGCAAGAAAAGCAGCTGCAGGGAACGGATAGATGAACTGATCCCAGCTCAGTGCCGAGCTCTGGGGAAGAAGCGGGGATCCGCTCAGACCTCGGGGTGCGACACACGCTTGGATGAAGCCTCCGGGGAAGATGTCGCCTTTTCCCCATCTGCAGTAAAACGGGGATGGAAAGGACAGAGCGGGGGGCTATTGCAACCATTCGGTGCCCGCAGCCAGGGCTTGGGGTGCAGGGGTTGGGACATGCAAGCACATCCCGGCGAAGGCACAGGAGAGCAGGACAGACAGCCACATCATACACGCATACCCCCTTCCCAAATACTGCCCTGTCCTACCTTGTCACCGCAGCCAGGCAGCGCCCCTGCCCTCCCAGCCCAAGGCAGGAAGGCGACGGGCAGCCCCGCACTGCAGCACAGCAACAGCACCATCACCATCACCATCACCAGCACCAGCACCAGCACCAGCACCATCACCATCACCAGCCCCATCACCATCACCCGCACCAGCACCAGCACCATCACCATCACCAGCCCCATCACCATCACCCGCACCAGCACCAGCACCATCACCATCACCAGCCCCATCACCATCACCCGCACCAGCACCAGCACCATCACCAGCACCATCACCATCACCAGCACCAGCACCAGCACCATCACCAGCACCAGCACCGCCTCCCGCCCATAGGCACCTTGCGCGGGCGGCGGAGCGCGGAGGGACGCACCGACACCATATCGCCGCCGCCACCACACACACACATATGAACACATACACACACATGTACACACACACACACACAGAGCCCCTCCTGGCGAGAAGGCAATACTCACCAGGAGGAGGAGGAAGGCGGCGGCACGCCGGCACGCCGCTGCGGCCCCCATGGTGGCAGCCGGGGCCGCCGCGCAGCGGAGCTGCGGGCGAGGCGCTGCCTCAGACGGCGGGGCGCGGGGCC
>WBNH01000526.1:0-92709 GCA_013401255.1 Urocolius indicus | reverse complement strand
TACCCCCCGCTATGCCCCCACTGCCATCCCACCCGCTGTCCTGCCTTCCCGCCCTCTATCCCACCTTCTGTCTCATCCGCTATCCCACCTGCTATCCCAACACTACTCCATCCGCTCCCCCACCCGCTATCCCACCTTCTGTCTCACCTTCTATCCCACCCTCTGTCCCACTCGCTATCCCACCCACTATCCGACCTGCTATCCTGCCCGCTATCCCACTCTCTGTCCCACCTGATATCCCTCCATCTATCCCATCTACTATCCTCACCATCCCACACAATATCCCATCCACTATCCCACTGCCATACTCCCCGCTATGCCCCCACACCATCCCACCTGCTATCCTGCCTTCCCGCCCTCTATCCCTTCTTTCTCATCCACTATCCCACCTGCTATCCTGCCCACTATCCCACTCTCTGTCCCACCTGATATCCCGCCATCTGTCCCACCTACTATCCCCACCATCCCACACGATATCCCATCCACTATCCCCCTATCCCACCACCCTCTATCTCATCCTCTATCTCACCCTCTGTCCCACCCGCTATCCCATCTACTGCCTCACCCTCTATCCCACCAGCTATCCCACCGTCTTACCCGCTACCCCACCCACTATCCCACCCGCTATCCCACCATCTGTCCTGCCTACTATCCCACATGCTGTCCCATCCGCTATCCCACCCGCTATCCCTTCCACTTGGAGAAGAGCTTTCCTCACTTAGCTGGAGTGCTGTGACATGGCTGCTATTCCCAGAGAGGAACAAGACAGAATGTGTCACGTGAAGGGAGAGGACCTTCCTCCACAGCTGGCCATGATGCTGTGCAAGTGCCACAGAGCCTCTCTTTGGGGTTTGCTCTCCCCTGGGGAACCATGTCCTCTTCCGAGGACGTGAAGGAAAGGGAGCCTTATCCTAATAGAGATCACAATACAGTGCAAGACCCAGTAAGGCTGTCCAGAAGGAAACCTGGCACGCCTGTCTCTGCTTTTAGTTTGGGCAAATAATAGGTGATAACATGAAGGGGTCAACACCAGACTTATGAAATGGGATTTAAAGTTTAAAAATGTGCAGCTTTCTGATGAAACACAGGACAAGTCTTGCCCCGCTGGTGTGGAGCTGACTGGACTGGTTGTGTCTGGGCTAGAAGAGGATTTGAAACACCTCGGTAGCATCAGCCCACACTGGATCCATCAGCAGCATGAAAGGCAGCATTTAGTTTGCAATATGGAAAAAGAGAAAAAGAATTATATGGAGGATGGAGTGAGTGACTCAAGGCATTGGCAATAAGATGGATCATATTACTGCCTTGGAATGGATTCCAATTAGTTACATCCTCTTTTAATTATTATTATTTATACAGAACATAAAGGCAGTCCACACATTATCCAAAAATGTGCAGACTGATCTGTAAATCCCCCATCCCACCCCCCCTCAAAGCCCTTGTAATGACAAACACTAGCCGTGCTGCTTAGACTGGTTCATACTGGCTGCAACATAAATTGCTTCTTAACGTCCAGCTTGCTGCATCTCCTCTTTTCTCACGCTTTGGAAGGAAAATAAGGAAGTGGGTGACTGAAGTCATGGCAGCAATGGCTGCAGAAGCTCCTCCTTACCTCCCTGCATTCAGTTCCCTTTTTCCCCTTGTGCCATCATGTAAACCATGCAAACACAGGCCCTTGGGATCAAACAGGTCACTGGACTGTTTTAACTGTTTAAAAAAAAACAAGAGAGAGGGTATTTTTAATCAGAGTTGGTGAACTTCACTGCTCATGTGGACTGGAGACCCCTGGATCACTAAGATGCTGGCAGGAGGCTGAGCAATTGATGAAGGGACATCCACTGACCTGGTTTTCCAGCAGAAACCATTTTTCTCTTCAACAGCAACCTCTCCTCTCTTGTGAGGAGAAGCCAGTAGTCCTACTTAGTCATCTGAAGCTGTCTGACGCATGCCCATGAAATGAGAGGAATTGTTTCACCAAAAGAAGCGTTTTGGGAACCATCACTTGCTTCGCCCTGCAGAAACCACACACATTCTGTGAAGTGATTTCACATCACCAATGGCAATAAAAGAAGCCAGGCTAACAGGGCAAATATAGTTTACCTTCAGACTTTATCGCTCTCTGTACATGGACCATTGCTTCCACATCTCCTGTAGAAAGAGAACATTTCTATGCTCTGTTGCTGTTATGGGAAAGTAGCCACTGCATGGGAAAATTCACAGCTACAATTCATATAGAAAGCACAGTTCTCACTTGTGTTAACATAAATTGGAAGTTAAACTAACAAAGCCTGTGGACTTCCCTGCGTGAGGGAAAGAAGAGTTTTGGGTGGGAGTTCTCACCCTTCTGTCTCTCCTTATGATCTCCAGGAAACGGAAAGGAAATGTCTACCAAGAGCAGATGTTCCCAGCAGGGACGTATATATATCTACACACACATACATATAAACACAGTGATTTCTAGCAGGATCCATGGCAAATACAGGGTTGGCTGAAGAAAAGTCTTTTGGGTAGTTGAAGTGAGATGAGAAAACATGAGTCTTCCGGTGTGAGATGTCAACTGAAACAGAGCATGAGAATGTTCTCCAGATCAGATGAAGCAGCTCCACTGTGGCCATGTTGTCCAGACTGGGACACTGTCACACAGTCATAGTGACACACTGCACTTCTGCTAATTAAATGAGCTTTTCTCACCTTACACTGTCGAAAAACAAAATCATACTCTCTGTTAGAAAGCTAAGATGAGTCTGAGTCTCCCTGTAGAGAATCCGGTTCCTGCCTTAAATATTTTGCCAGCAGCAAGCTGCTTTTATATATTATTTTGATTCCACTAACTGAGGAGCATCTTGAAGGAGATAGATTTCCTTAATGTGCATGTTATCTCTGATGGCTTTCCTGTCCAGGTACCCCAGGGCAAGGATCTGGGGAACTAAGGGGCCAGGGGTAGTGACTGGAAAATGAAACACGGGAGTGTTTGATGCAGATTTGGTCACGATCACTCCTGAGCTGATCCCTCTTCTGGAAAGGGCCAATGCTGAGCTGAAGAACCTGTTTTCTCAGAGTACCTGAAGAAAGGAGATACTTAGCAACTGACAGCAAAGCTCAGGGCATAAACACACTTTTAAGCCTGTGCCCAGGATGCAGACTGTGAGAAACCAGCTGGAAGGATGGGGAGATGAGGCTGCATATCAGGCACAGCTGGCGCTGCATCCTCGACCCTGGTGAGAAAGGGGAGAGGGGTGCATGGGATTGGCATGTCAGATCCCTTCTAGATTAGTGACTCTCTGTAAAGAAGTTTTCTTTGTGCCCCCAGGGCAGAATGGTGACAGGGCTATAAAGCAGAATAGGTTATTTCCATCTGAAAGACACAGCGCCTGTGCTCAGTGTATGACCAGCACCAGTATTTCAGAGAAGAAATAGGGAACACATGTAAGGTTAATGCTCCTTTTTTGGGGGAAGTTATCCCTTTTATTACATGCAGGAAGTCCTTTGGCACATCTGGGGAGCGAGGCCCAGGTTGTAAAGCCTGGAGGTTCATCTCCACCATACCAAAAGCACTGTGACTCTGAGCACACCACTTAGTGCCCTCACTCACCTTCCTACTTCTTGGGTGCAAGTGTTCTGGGGCTGAGGCTTGAACAAGGCTTAACAAAGCTGAGCCTTATTTGCAGCCACAGATGGTCCTGAATTTAGAAATGAAAAATTATAAAAATAGGGTTTTTTGTATGTGTCTGAAAGTCTCATAATGTCATAGAATCATAGAATTGTTTTGGTTGGAAAATACCTTAAAGATCATTGAGTCCAACCTCTCACCTTGCACTGCCAAGCCCACCACTAGCCCATCTCCCTCAGCACCTCAGCTACATGGCTTTGCAATAGCTCCAGGGATGGGAATTCCACTATCTCGCTGGACAGCTTGTGCCAGTGTTTAATAACCCTCTCTGTGAAAAAGTTCTTCCTAATCATCAATATAAACCTCCCCTGGTGCAACCTGAGGCCATTTCCTCTGGTCTTTACTTGGGAGGTAAGACCAATCCCCCATCTTGCTACAACCTCCTTTCAGGTAGTTGTGGAGCATGCTCATGTCTCCTCTCAGCCTCCTCTAGGTTTAATAACCCCAGTTCCTTGAGCTGCTTCTCAGCCACAGTTTCTCATCCATCATATGGTCAGCCACAGCCTAAATCCTCCAGGTATGGAGATGAACCAGCAAATAACTCTCACCACCTCCAGAGTTCCAATGAAGCCCAGCAGGCTTCATTTTGTTCAGCTCAGCACTGCTCTTTTGGGGTTTTTTGCTCCACGGTGAGCTCCAAACAAGATATACAGCCTTGGGATTTTTTTTTTTTTTTTTTTTTTTTTGGAGCCTCAGGAAAATGTCACTTCCTGAGCGACCTTGCTCAGACACTCCAGCTTCACCCAGCAGGGCTGATCTCATTGCTGAGTGATCATGGACAATATTAGTCACAGGTTGAGGTCTCCTCCCAACCCCTGAGTTTCAGGGGACCCCAAGGTTCTGTTGCCCCAGGGCTGAGGGTGCACTGGGCTATCCCAAGGGGGTTATGACCTCCAGATAACAGTGGCCATGGCAGGAGAATGGTCGGGGTTAGAAGTAACTCACAGGGAGGTTGGCTGACCTTGCACTGTACAGCATATTTGATGTGCTTGTGCAGGACAGCGTTACCTGGAGTGGTCCCTAAGGGTTACCGCAAAGAGATGCAAAGACCTTAAAATAATGTCTGACCAGACAGTACACACATACATGTGTAAAACTCAGTGTTCTTGAAGAGGTATAAGGATTCCCCTCCATATGGGTTACTGCCACCTAGGAATGATGTCCCAGAGCCTTTCGGAGGCTTCCCTGATGTCAGATTACAGCATAACAGTGAGTGAGGAAGACAAACAGCCTCTGCTGCATCTGTGAGGATGGTGATGGGTATGGAAGAGCCCCTGGATAGGGAGGACTCAGCAGGCACAGTACCATGGGGAATATGAAACTGAAGTCACAGATGATATTGAGAAAGCCAATGGGGATGTTAAAAACGTATCAGGAGACTGGGAATATGACCAGTCTCTGAATCACCAGGATTTGTGCAACCTCAGTCCTTGGGCACTCCCTGTTGCATCATCCCAGTGCTGAGAGGCAGCTTTTTCATGGAAAACATGCAGGGTGCAGCCTGCCATGACTGCAGGGAGCTGTCTGGAGCCCAGTCAGTGGATGGATAGCCTCAGCACTGTGGGGAGCAGGGCAAAGGGACTTGGAGGTAGTGAGATGTTCACATTCTTCGTGGGCTCCTGCAGCCCAGCATAGCTATTTAAAAGCCTCACCTATGCCTGGCTGATTTAAATCATCTCAGGCTAGTTAATCATCACATAAGCAGATGTAGCTTAAAGACTAATTTATAGGCCTGACCCTGCACTGTACAGCATATTTGATGGGTTTGTGCAGGATAGTGTTACCCAGAGTGATCAGTAAGGGTGACTGCAAAGAGCAACAAAGAGCTTAAAATAACATCTGACCAGGCAATGGAGTAACTTGCTGAGTTATACAAGGAACTGGTTGTGCCATGGAAGGCTTTCAATGGAGTTGAAGACACAGGGAGCAAGACCTCCAGCACAAAGGAGCTTGAGCCATGCATTGAGCACCAGTTCAGGAGGCACGAAGGGGCTGCAGGAAAACTCTCTGCAGTCTGGCACTCCTGCCTTTACACATTTGTGCTGTGTGCAAATCCTCCTCCAGGAGATTTAGAATTAGCCCTGGTGCTAAATTGCTCTGGAAGACAGCATCTTGAGCACAGATTATTGCTGGAGAGATTAACACCTTGTCATGGGGCTCAGTGTGTAAAGCAGCACAGAGATCATAGGCTAGCTCTTGTGAAGGAACTCCCATCCAATTTTACCAGCCTCTAGCCCTTCCTTGGAACTGGGAAATTTTTCTCTGTTCCTTGGCAGCTTTTCAGACTCTCTTCTGTGATGGTTTCTGGTTCTTTTTGCCACCGTAGTTATACTCAAGCTAGAGTACCCTGGTTAGAAGGACATGGGAGGATAAATCCCACTCTCTGAGCTGAAATCAGCTTCATCCATGGCTTAAACATGTCAGCTTGAACTGACCTAAGAGATTCTTGACCTTTTTCCTGCAGCTCCAGGCCACCTGTCCCTGTCCCACCTGTTCCAACTCTCATATTGGCAGATTCCATGCTCACTTAACAGAAACCTATTCTCTTTTCTTGCTGAGTTATTTTTGCCAGATTAGTAGTTGGGTGTGTGGAGTCAATGTAACGATAAAGGAGGAGGATGATCCAGGAAATTTTTAAGTGTGGGTGGTCACTATGGATGTGAATACCATCTATTCCCTGGTCATATGAGGTTGAAGGAGAAGCAGAGATGGTCCTTTAGGGGCTACAGTAATGTAGATGAAAGACTTGAGACTTGGACAACCGGGCAGAGACGTTGACAGGTTGCTGTGACAATCCCAACAGCATCTGAGGAATGATCACCATGGCACAGTGACAGATGGGAGGTGTTGTGAGAGCTCTGAGATTGCACCAGGTCTTAATCATAGCTCACATTATCTTGAGCTCTGCCCTATCACTTTAGACACCTGCTGGTGTAGAAGCAGTGGAATGGTGAGATGCTCAATGTTGTGCTTATGGGATAAGCTTGGCTACAGGTACCACAGAGCTGGACATGTAGCCACACATTCCCGATCTTAGCCCAGTTATTTCCATTTTACTGCTAGAAACCTAGGTTTCAAGTTCTGAAGTGTCCATGGAGCAAGTTGTCCTTGAAAATGAGCCAAGGCACAGCCCTAAAAGCTCTAGATGCTGTCTTGCCTGGGAGTAATGCTGAAATAAATGCAACCTTTCTACTAGCAACAAGAGAGCAATTAAGAAACTCTTAATTTCTAAAAGTTGTTGCAAACACATCTCCAAATAAAACCTGGGAAAATTTAGTCAAGCCACCCTGGGTACTCAAGGGATTACACTGAGTAGGTCTTTCCCCACTTTTCTGCCTCTTCCCCAAAGACATCGTTCCCCTGTTTCCCTTCCCAGCTATCCTTCCCTATTTGTGAATGAAGAAACTTAACAAAACAGTGCTTTACTGAAAGGAAGAGAAGCAAGGGAAACAGGAAAGCAGATAACATAACAATAAACAACCACCCCATCCAAAGTACACAGAGAAATGTCCAACTCTCCTTTTCTCTTTGCTTTTCCAGGGACCCCTAGGAAAGCTGGTTACTGCCTCCATTCCACAGCCTCCTACTGTGTTCAGTTCACCAGTCTCAAGCCTCTGGCTATGAATTTCTTCCAGGCAACAGATATCCATCCATCCATCCATCCATCCATCCATCCATCCATCCATCCATCCATCCACCACCATTAGCTACTACTACTCATCATTAGCTATTCAGTGATGCCCTTGGCAGGAATCCTACGTTGCCCTCTCTCAGAGGAAGTCTTCCTCAATAAAGTAAAAACCCAAGGACAGTCAGTTTGGTATGCACCATTTCTGAGGGTGGTTGTGTTGAACTGAGGTCTCAAGGCACCTCAAGGGTAATTTCCTTTGTGGAAATTCAAGTGAGAAAGCTTCTTGCGTCACTTCACACTTTGCTTCACTACACTTTTAGCCTGGAGAAGGCTGAGAGGAGACACAATCACTCTCTACAACTAGCTGAAAGGAAGTTGTAGCGAGGTGTTCTCCCAAGTAAGGAATGATAGGACAAGCCAAAATGGCCTCAGGTTGCACCGAGGGGTGTTAAATTGGATATTAGGAAGTACTTTTTCCCTGAGAGGGTTGTCAGATTCTATCTCAGGCTGCCCAGGGAGAGGTGGAGTCCCCATCCCTGGAGCTATTGCAAAGCCTTGTAGCTGAGGTGCTGAGGGACATGGGTTAGTGGTGGGCTTGGCAGCATTCAGGGGTGGGGTTGCACCTAATGATCTTAAAAGCCTTTTCTGATCAAATTGATTCTATAGTCCTACGGACCTCTAGTTTCCATCAACAAATTCACTGTGTGTTCAAGCAGGAGTGGAAGAGGAGAGACTGAGAGCAGGGGCACAGGGAGGTGCCTTTCTGTCTGCATGGCACATGGAGAGCCGTGGTGCTGGGCAAGTGACAGGCTGTTCCCACACTCAGTATTGTTACCAGACAAGTGGGAGACTTTTACAGTCTCTGGGTTTGGATAATCAAATGCTGATTGTGACAGAGGAAGAAGGGCTGCCCTCCTTGCCCCTCCTGCACCAGTCAGGGAGGGGTAGTGAGCACAGCCCCCTGCCCTCTCCCCGAAGGCTTTATTCCTGGGGATGATGTGCAGCATCCTGGACGTGACTGTGGATCCCACTCCCCCACGACGCCCTGCGCCATCCGGGGTTATTGTGCGGTGCCCAGAACAATGTGTTGTGGTTAGGGATGCCTGGGAGAGTGCCGGGAGGGAGCTCCCTCTCTCTCTGCTAGTGCTGGGGGAGGTGACAGCTTTTGTCCATCTGGGAGGTGTGAGTTTAGTGGAGGTCCCACAGCAAGGGAGAAGAAGCACTCACTAGTGCTGTTTCTAGATAGGAAGGCCAGTGTTTGGCACTGACTCAGCCACACAGATGCACTGTGTGTCCTGGGTGCAGGATGTCCTGGGGCACTGCAGGATAACGGCACAGCTCATGTGGGAAGGAACAGCAGGAGATTTCCAGCCCAATCTCCTGCTCGTTCAGGGCCAGTTCTGGAGTCACCCCAGGTTGCTCAGGGCTTTACCCAGCTGAGTCTTGGAAGCCTCTGAGGCTGGAGGTTGCACAGCCTCTCTACCTCTGTAGCCATCCCGTATCAGTGCTGAACTGTTTTCATAATGGGAATATTTTTGCTCATATCTAGTTTGAATCTGCCATGTTTCAGCTTATGCCCGGTGTCTGTTGTCCTCCCCTCATGCACCACTGTGTAGAGCCTGCCTTCATCATCTCCATACCATCCTTGTAGGTACTGGAGGTTCTTCACCCTCAGTTGCACCCTCAGCTGGCCTGCACCCTCAGGTTTCCCTCCCAGGCTATGTGCTCTGAGCATCTTCTTGGCTCTTTGTTGGACTCCCCGTCTCTCTTGTATTGAGGGCTGAAAAGGGGAGGAAATGTCCAGATGTAGCGTCAGCAGGGTTGAGCAGACAGAAAGGATCCCCTTGACCTGCCAGCAACACTCTGCCTAATGCAGCTCAAGGGGCTGTTGGCCTTCTCTTCTGTGGGCACGCATTGCTGACTCTTGGTCAACTTAGTGTCCACCAAGACGCCCAGATCTGTTTCTGCAGAGATTCTCCCCTACCAGTCAGCCCCAACCTGTGCTGGAGCATGAGGATTATTCCCTCCTAGGTCCTGGGCTTAGCATTTTCCTTGATGAAGTTCATAAATATCCTCAAAGTATCAATTGAAAGAGAGTGAGGAGCCAGCAGGTGCATGGTGGACTTGCCCTAATCAAATGGATTTTTGCTTTGAAGCAGTTTGGAAAGTCCCTTCCTGGATGTGTCTGTGACTTAGGTAAGGTCTGCCTATCTGTGATGTTGTGATGGCTGGGAGCTCAGGCAGTGATACAACATAGGCCAGTGAAATAACCAACAACCATGAAATAACCATATCTCACAAGAAAACCTTCTACATCACCCAGTGCCAACGGAGGAACTTGTAGAACATCAGAACTTTTCCTGCCAGTGCTTCATTCCTTAGGAGTTAGGGGTCATAGTACTGTCAAGAGGGAATGGAAGCTGTGTTCTTTCAGCCTTTGGGAGTCCATTTGGCTGTCTGGGTGAGGTATCCCTCAATATACACAGCTCGCCTACACTGCTGTTTCAAGGAGGCAGAGTGCACATGCCCATGTATGGGAAAGGGCTGCACTTCGAAGGCTTCTACTTCTCTGTCCTTGCTTGCTGGTTGATTCCCTTTCTTGTGCAGATCCCCCTGGGCTGAGCCAATGGCTTTCAGACACAATCTGATGTGAAGTATGTTTGGCCCAAGATCTGTTAGTCATCTTCCTTTGCAGTGTGCACGTCCATAGGTCAACCAATGTATTGGGAGGTGATCACTGCATTTGGTACAGGCAAGGAGAATAGTGTCCTTTTCCATTCATTACCCAAGGAAGAGGGTCTCTTGTGAGACATACAGGGAGATCATACAATCATACAATCGTAGGAGTTGGAAGGGACCTCTAGAGATCATCCAGTCCAATCTCCTGTGAAAGCAGATTCCCCTCTGTCAGGGGGCACAGGAGTGTGTCCAGAGAAGGAGACTCTGTGCCCTCCCTGTACCAGGGCGCCCTCAGTCTCATAGCAAAGTTTTTCCTTGCGTTTAAGTGGAATATTTGTGCTCCAGCTTACCCCCATTACCTCTTATCCTGTCACTGGAGACTACAGAAAAAAAAAGTGTCACCTCATTCTCCTGACATCCACTCTTTAGGTACTTATATATGTTAATGATGTCTGCCCTCTAAGTCTTCTCTTCTCCAGGCTAAACAGCACTAGGTCCCACAGCCTTTCCTCATAAGAAAGATGTTCTAGTCCTCTAATGATCGTGGTAGCCCCACAAAGATACCCTTTCTTTTTCTTCGGGGAAGACAAAGACCCCCTTGGCTTCTTTGACAAGGAGTTCCCATTGTTCCCCAGTTTACCACACAGTGGTGCAAGGTCTCACCCTTACCATAGAAAGGTCCCTTCCCCAGATCAGAATATTTATTCCCAGGACTTCCCCTCCCTGGGGCTGCTCATTCATCTCTGGCAGACAGAACGGAGCCTGTCACAAGAGCAGATGCAGAGCAGGCAGAGCTCCCCATGAGATCCTTCACCACCAGAGATGATAAACAGATGGGGAAATCTGCTGGGAAATGCATTGACGTAAGAAGTAGGTGAGAGGCTGTAGCCTTGTCCCCAGGGAGGTGGAAACATGCTGAGAAAGCTGGATGGAGACACCAATACACAATGACTCTTTGATTCCTCCAGACGGAGAGTTGCTAATGGACCATTTCCTCTCCCAGCCTTCTCTGCAGGTCCTAGATATCTTGCCCTCAAGTTATCTCTCACCCTCAAGTTATCTCTCACCCTGACTTCTCTCTGGGATTTCCTCTGATCCCCTTCAGCAAGCTGCTGGGGTCTAGTCATCTCAGGCTACTGTCCCTCTGTCACTAAAGCTGCCATGGCTTTTCTCTTTAGGGGATAACTTAGCCCTGTAATGTGGGCATACAGGGCATGACCTCACAGAGAAGCCTCAGCCTTCAGTTTTGGAGGGACAAGTGGGCTCAGACTCTTCTCCAGGACCTCAGTCTGACTTGAGAGCCCTCCTTGGGGGGAGTTTCACACTAGAGTTGCATGCTGCTGCACCCATCCCACTTGGAAGGACAGAGCCATTCATGCAATTGCCATCCATGCAATTATGTGTGTGTTTTGTACAATTGCATGGGGAGTAGGGCCTCCACGGCAGCCCACTCTCCCCTGTCTAGGCAAGCCAGCTGCCAGGACACTGGTGCGTGGAGCCAACTGCACTGGGCATAAGAGCGACAGGAGCACACCTGAGAAATTCATCCACATAGCATCTGAGTCCTGAGCTGGTCTTTATTATTAAATTTTAATTACTGAGGCTGAATTTTAATAAAGAAACTGTATAATTACACTTATATCCCAGCTCCGTGGCCAGGTCGCTAGCATCAAAGAGTCCTTAATGATGAGGTTAAGGTTTTTTGCCCTAATGCAACAAAAATTCTTGTTGGATTTGGAAATATAGGAAACAAATGGCCTGGAAGACGGGGAGGCAGAAGCTTGCCTGAGGTACAAAGCTGCTGCTGGGAGGATCAGACAGACAGATGTATATTACTGTTTATAATGCTTAATAGTGAGCAACACTACAAAGTCCTTTATTAATTTCTCTCCTTCACACTTCACAGCATGCAGTAACTTGGATTTATAAATTAAACATGCTCCTTGTTTCAATCTACTTCTTCCATGATGCTGTAATAAGATTTTTAATTGCTTGTCATGGAATCATGTATCCCCCCTCAGAGCCTGGGAGTGTGAGTGCAGCCATGAGCTTGTTGGCCCGTGCCAGTATTAAATGGTACATTTAAATGGTACATTTAAATCTTCACATTAACAAAAGCAGGGAACACGAGCGGGAACATGGAACAGTCATCATTAGGAGAATTGTTTCCTGTGGCAAAAAATAAATGAGGAAAGCCAGGCCAAAAATACAAACAGATTTCTTATTCTTTTTTTTGTTTGTTTTTTGATTCAGCCCCCAAAGGGAAAGACACTGCACAGTATTTTAATTAGTGATGGGTTTATTTTCAACTGATGTGTAACTGACAGCTTGAACTCTGATTAGAGTCCAAAAGGCTGAGGCAGGGGGCTAGAAGACCCACTCCATGGATGGCCACACACCCAGGATTTGGTGCTTAATTTGGACCATCCGGCTACAGACTCTAGTCCTGCCTCATTTGCTGTGAGCTGTTTTTTCCTGCTTCTGTGCTCAGCAGTGCTAAAATCTGTACTGCTGGTTGAGTCAGACCAGTTGAGATGTCCCTGCCAGAGCCTGGGAACCACAGACAGGAGAAGGCACTGAGAAGGGAGAAGGAGAATGGGGCAGTGGGTACCATTTTGCTACTGTAGTCAGTGCACCCACATGGTGAGCACTGTGTGCTGCTCTGATCTCTGCACCCCAAAATGGTTGTGCTAGGGTATAAGAGACAGAAAAGGCAGCTAGATGGATGGAGCACCTGCTGTGTTGTAATTTAATGTGATTTCCTCTTGCAACACTCAAATATCTGCTCTTTGAAAAAGTTAACTGTGTTCTAGAGCTGTTATCACAGCTTCTCCTTCCTGGCAAAACAAATTTAAATTCTTCAACCTTTCTACTTTTTCATATCTTAATCTTTTTTAATTAATTAACATATTTTTCAAAGTGTTCCCTAAATAGGAAGCTTGGTCTAGCTGAGAGAAAAGTAGAATAGTTACATTATCTGGCCTCACACACAGCAGTCTTGTTATTGCATCCTGGAAAGAAATCTGCTTCTTCTGTTGGTGTTTTCCCAGTGGCAGATTTCTCATCTCCATCTTTTGTGACTTTTCTGCTGTTCTGTCACCTGGTAAGAGCTCCCTCGTGGGTACTCTGCATTTCATATTGCTCCTCTAAGAACTGCAGTTTGAGCTGTTTTTTACTGAATTTCATCTTGTTCAGTTCAGGACTTTTCTGCACTTTTCCAAGGTAATTTCGAATTCTCATCTGGTCTTCCCAGGTGCTTGTGGCTCAATCTGCGTATTTTAAAGATGTGTTTCCTGAGCCATCATTCAAGTCAGTGAATGAAAATACTGAATAGAAGCACCTTTATGCCCGATCCAGGAGGTCACGCCTCAAGATCTCCTCCTTGTCTGATTGAAAACCATCAGCAGTGACTCCAAGTGTCTTTTATTCAATTGTTCCTAAGTATCTTTTATTCAATTGTTCCAAAATATACTTTCCTTTATTTCCTTACTCTAAGAGAATTTATGAAATAGCAGAAGGGATTATTTCAAAAGCTTTACTTAAATTGTGGCACATTTCAGCTGCCCAGGAGGGAACCTGAGCTGAACATTAGTGTGATTTGGGCGATTTATTTCTGACAAATTCACCTTCTCTTCCTCTCCTATGGCTTCATATAAATTGTTTAATAATTTGTTCTGGGACATTTGCAAGGCTTCACGTTAGGCTCCAGGTATACAATTCTCCCTGTTTAAAGAAAGATATTGTGCCTGACAGTTTCTGCCCTTTAAGATATTTCCCAGCTGGGGTGGTTGGGAAGAGCATGGCAATTGGTTCTCCCTCCCACCTCCCACTGAACCACTTGTGCTGCCTCCATGTCCTCTGTCCCACCTAAACCATCTCCATCCGGTTTCATTCTGCTCCTCTCTTTGGTTTGATTAACATGTAATTAAAGTGAATCAGCTGGTGACGAAAAAATCTCTTTTGTGAATGCAGCACTGGCCTTTTCTGAGTCACCCCTTGGTTACTTTTTTCCCTCTTTCTTTTCCTTCTGACGTATTTATAGCTCCTCCTGTCACTTTCCTGTCCTCAGAAGCTGAAACTCTTTCATGCCTTCCCACGCGATTTTGTAATAGGATGGGTTTGACTGCAAATATGTAACGACTCCCAACAGTTCCTACCTACTCCTACCCTTTGTTTCCAGTGGGACTACTGGTGTCGGGGTCAATGGTCATGTTCTGCACCTTCCTCCTGGCAGTGTAAACCATTTGACACCTTTAGGGCTCTTCCCTGCTGTGCCGTCCCTCCTGCTTCTCCAGGAGCTACCCATGGCTTCACCATACCTGTTGAAATGAGCCAGTTTGGGTCCAGTGTCCCTCTGCCCTTGCTCTTGCATCTCCCTGTTTGTGAGGAAAATTAATTCTGCCACTTTGTGATGTGCCACTCTGTCCTCTGGTTCCCAGACGGCTCTTCATCGTCACAGTTGGATCTAGGCAGCTGGCCATCTAAGCTGAAACTTTATCCTCAGCATCCAAGGGACCTGGTGGGCTGTGTCCCTGCCTCTTTCATTTCCAGTTGTGGATAATTAAAATAATATCTTTCTTCAATTGTGTTCTTGATAACTGGAAGACCCTCTTCTGTCTCTTCCTCTCATCTCTAGCCGTGGCCTTTCCCCATTCTGTGTTGGGCAAACAATGCAATGTCTCTCCTGCTGCTTCAGCATTAGAAAAAAAAACAACTGGGTCATGCATATAATTCTGCAGAGGGAAACAAAAGGCCATTCTGCCCCCATTGGATCTCACATTTATGGATGCTGTGGCACATTATGGTAATTTGTGCTTGAATTCAGCATATAATTAATAGCTAATAATTTGGAGGTGGCATTTTTATGTGTGGATTTGGGGAGAGACGCATAACACCATGGACAAGACAGTAAAATTTGACTTACATATAAAACTGCTCACAGACTTTCCAAGGCACCAGACTCCCATCTCTGCTCTGCCTTCTGCTTTTTCACATGCTCTCTCACTTTTGGAGGGTGTTGTTGCTAACAAATTATTTCCTCTATTTGTATTCTGTCTCATTTAAAATAAATACAGCATGTCTGCCTGCAAAAGTGGATGGTCGATAGATTTATTAGAAGTATAATGTCAGCATCTGTTCTCTACACACAGAGGGACAATTTCAGGAAGGTGACAATGGTGAGGAGACAAGAATGTCCTCGTCTGTGCTTGCTTGTAGATTGTACATGATGATTTTACAGATTCTCAAGTATAAAGTGGAGAAATTTTGTCTTCTTGAAGAGGTTGAAATGACCAGAAATGAAAACTAGTGTAGATCTCTTCTAATTCTGGCACAGGACAATATTTCTTTGTGCTCCTCTGTGCATTTAGCCAAGTATATTATCTCTTACATATGCACTCAGTAAGAGCAATCTCAGGCCAAAGAGAGGAAAATAAAAGCAAAAAAAAAAAACCCTGTAGAAAAATGCTTCTGTGCCTGTGACTGAGAACAGAAGTGTTTGTGCTTTGCTGAGGTCAGGATGGGACACAGGCACTCTGCTCTGTGCAAGGCTGAAGCAAAGAAGATGATGAAGCAAAAATCATTGCTGTTATGGCTTAGTGGGGGTAATCTGGTGGGGTGACATGAGGTCTCAGGGAATAAACGTTGTCTTCCAAGCACGTTCATTCCTGCACACTGCTGTGCAAATCTGGGATGACATATGGTCTAGGAAAGCAATGCTATAGACTCCCCTTTAATTTCCCCAGGCGCACACACCACTCTGCATCAGCACACGTCACCTAAACACTAAATCTCTGCTGCACCTTTTTGTTTGTGTGCTGGATTTTCAAATATCAGCCTGCTAAGGTTGTGGGTCTGTGCTTCCCCATTACAGCTTCTGCTGGTGCTGCAATGCCTATACACACCTTACCAAAGAAAGCCCCGTTGTTTTTGTTGCCAGTCCACATACATCGTGTGACCCCAGGCAGTGGTAGGACTTGTGGGCTAATTAAGAGCACCAGCATCAGAGCTGATATTGCCCTACAGAATCCCATTCAGAAGGATTTTAAGCAGCCCAGGCCCTGGCACACATTGGCCTTGGGTGTGGGGCAGGTTTGGTCCCCCTTACTTTGAAAGCAAAACAGTGTGACAGTATTGGGAATGATGGCTACAGCCTTCCTGCTCCTGGAGGACCATGGCAAATGCACACAGCATCCCTGGTAGCTGTTCTTACACTCAGGGCTGGGGGATGTGGTCCCTTTGGATGCAGGTGGACATCATGGGAGAGATCAGGAGGTACATGGGACTGCGGTGAGGAGCTGCAGCAATGGCCAGCCTCTGCCCATCCTGGGAGGGCAGAGGACAGTTTGGGTTTGCTGTTGATGATTAAAAACACCATATAAGAGGTTCATATTGGCATTGAAATAAGCATTCTGCCACTTATGGGCTTTTTTGGCTTAGGCAAATGACTTGACATACCCTGTTGACAGACTGCTCTGTGCCTAATTCATTCCTTGCTGGCTTTGCTCCTACTGTAGCTGCTTTGCTCTAGAAGCAAGGAAAGAAGAATATGAGTGGAAAAGAAGGAGAGTGAGGCATACACACATTTAATTTTTATGGACCTTTGCCTGTATTTAATCTGTCTTTCATTTAACACACCAGTGACATTTGCATATTCTCCAAAATACCACCTAGGAAAGAAAATGTGTTAAAAAATAGCTTGACATAAAGAGTGAGGCGTCCTTCAACGAAGTTGACTGGGAACAGGGATGGTAGCCTGGAGGCACAGGCCTCTTCCTGTGCCAAGCCATCCATGAGAACCTCTGGGCTGCAGTGGGGAGATGCACTGGCTCTGCCTTGCAGGTTAAAGCAGCTCCTACTCAGCAGTTTTGGTTTATGTGATCCAGCTGCCACTTGCAAGCAAAGCTGATGTCTAGAAAATAGGAAACATTTTTGCATGGAAGAGCTCCCCTGCGCCCTTCAGCTCTACTTATGCTGTGTGCCATTCCTCTAATGCTTTAATGACTTGCCATACTAGGATACTGCAGGCAGAGATAGAGAAAGCCATCATCTAATACTGCTGGCTGTGGTTAGTGCTGGGATGCAGACTTCTGTTTCTGGGAAGTTCTCTCAGCCAGGCACACCAAGGCAACAGGAACCTGGACAGATCGGTAAATGAATTTACCCTTCAGACACAAGGGATTTGGAGCTTATATCACGCACTCTTTACAGCCTTAAACTGTGTGATTGATGGTCTATGCTAGGAACAAAACATCTCTGCAACTGTAGCTGACAAGTTTGGTACAGATAGAGAAGATGATGGTTCCTATCCCCTATATTGTATATGGGTTTAGAGCTGCTATGTCAGTTTGGGTGTGAAGCTCAGCTCATCAAGGCTCAAAAGCATATGGCACCTTGTACTCCAACCCTGGCTGGAGGCTTTACCCACACTTGTTTCCCAGGGGAAGGGGTTCTCTTGCTCTGGGCTCAAGTCCAGCATTGATGCTGACCTATTTATGCTTTTGGGCAAATCCCTGCCATCATGATAATTGTGACAGATGCTGGTTTCTGAGGGGAGCACAAGGGCTTCATTAGCTGATATTCAAAAAGAGCTTTGCGCAGGAAAAGTGTACTCAGCATAAAAAAAAAAAAATAAACATCAGTCATGCCAAAAATATGTGTGGCAGAGAAAGGAGGAAGATAGTATTGAAGGCATAGACAAGAGGAGGGGTATGGAGCTAGTGGGAAGGGGGAATGGGACATTCTTGCTCTTCTTGGTGACATCACATTGAAGGCTGATGCCAGCTGTGCAGCTGTGTCCACAGTCTGGCTCACCAAAAAGATGTTAATCAGCAAACTCTGTGGAAATCAGGATGTGCTGGGAATCTGAATGTCTGGGGAAATCACCATGGCCATGCAGGACATCTTGGCGAAGAAGGATCTTCCCTGATGGGTGTTTATAATGAAACAGCTAGGCTTTCCTTCCAGTCTGAGAGCAAATATGGGCATTGCTGGGAATGACAATCATACAACACCAATGGCTGCCTTGAAATGGGTATATGAGCCTCTATCTATTTGAGTCCATCAAGCAGATCTGCTTTTACAGGGTCTGTAACAAAATTACTGAGCATTCAGCAGGTCCTGTACCAGCTTTTTGAAGCCTGCCACATTTCTCCTAATGTTTCTTCTCCTAAGACCAAACGTTATCCTTGATACACATCAGGAGGATCTCGATCACTTGGAGGATCTGGAGCCACCTTCCTTGGCTACTAGCTTAGGTCAGAGTGGAGATCACACCACGAGGAGCTTCTATTACATTTGTGTTATTGTTAGTTTTGGCTTTGCTACAAAGAGCTGTATGTGAAAGGACATGGAAAGGAGGATATTTCCTACAGTTGAGAGCCTGAACATAGCCATGACTGAGCAGACAAACCTGTTGACTCACATGGTTTCCCTGTTTCTTTCCAAGACCCATCTCATAGTGCAGGGAACCTGCTAACAACCCTGACCACTCCTCCATGGAGCTGCTTCTGGCCCTCCCAGGCAGCTCAGCTTTTGGCCAGCGGGGACACAGAGGCTCCCTCTGCAGCTCCAGCAGATTTCCCAAATGTTTGTATGGGAAAGGACCTTATAACCCTTCTCTTCCCAGCCCTCTAGCAAAAAACCATCTTGGATCTCTTGTGTATTACTACTGTCTCCCTTGTGATGAGATTCTGTGAGAGCGAAGGCAATGTCCTTTGGTCCCAGTACCCAGGTGAAGGTACAGCTCCCATGCACACATGCTAAAAGTACACTGTGCCTCCTGCTCCTGGGGAAATGAGGACACTTCCTACTCTGTCCCCGAGGAGCACAGCTGAGCTACTTGCAGTGGAAGTACTGCCAAGCTTCCCAGAGGAACCGCATGTCACTTCCCACGTCTATAGAGCAGCAGCTCTGACATCAAGTTTACAAGCTGGAACACAAAAAGTTCCACTTAAACACAAGGAAAAACTCTGGTGTTCAGGTGAGGGAGTCCCGGCACAGGCTGCCCAGAGAAGGTGTAGAGGCTCCTTCTTTGGAGGTTTTCAAACCCTCCTGGACATGTTTCTGTTTCCCTTGATTGAGGGGAACCTGTTAGAGCAGGGGGATTGGGATGGATGAGCTGTAAAGGCCCCTTCCAACCCCTGCCATTCTGTGATTCTAAGTGCTGCCAGCACACCTGGAGCATTCATTCTTTTGAATATTTCTCCAAACTGAATCTTAGCTCTGTGCTCATTTGAACTGGTGAGTGCCTTGCAATGAGTGCCTACAGCAGCGGAGTGTTGGGAAGATGGATGCTGTGGGATCCAGGCAGAATTGAACATGGGATGCAGCAGGACAAGGTTGTGCTTTAATCAGAATTTCTGTTCAAAAGCAGCTTTCCCATTAACAGCACTGGGTGCAGCCTTACACAGCCACAGTTTTCCCAGCTAGCCCACTCCTTTTCAAAGAGGAAGGGAAGGAAGAGAAAGAGATTGAAAACTGTCATTTCTCATATGAGCGAGAGAGATTCAGAGGATGGACATTGGCCATGAGGCTTCAAAGATGTGTCTTCAGGTTTCTTCTTTACGATAAACATCTTATGTGACCCTTGGCAAATCATTAACATCCATTATGTTGGAACATCTACTTTGATTTCTTGCATGACACTGAATTATAACACATAACCAGCTCCTCCTGCTGAGTTCAACAGCTTGTGTTTGACTGAAGCACAGATTTCCCATCTGTTCTCTAGCCTTGGTCCTTTTTGCTGCAACATCTCACTGTGAGCTGGTACAGATGATCCCCCTAAATCCCTCAAATCCTTTTCTAGATATATTGAGTCCCCATCCCATAGGCACTGGCTGTGTTCCTCATTTCCCAGTATATCCCACTGTATAGAGTGATGCACATTTTGTCCCCATCCCATAGGCACTGGCTGTGTTCCTCATTTCCCAGTATATCCCACTGTATAGAGTGATGCACATTTTGTGCTGTAGGAAGAGACACAAGCCTCAGTACATCTGCTCTGTCACTGTATTTACTGATTATGTCACCAATCTTTCTAAAAACCTCAGCTTTTACTAGTGTTGATATTTATTTTTGCCCTCAAAAACAGTGGTGGAGTTGAACAGTGCTACAATTCATAGCTCTTCCACCAGTTCCCAGCTCAGGAAACCAAATATCTTACTTTGTCTGGAGCTATCTGCACCCTTTCAGGCTCACAAGGTGTTGCACAGGTCATTTCAGTAGGCCTGGATTACCCTATGCTCTGTGAGACTCTGACAGGGGCTATGCCCTACAGCAGCCCCTCCATGGGACAATCTCAAGAAAAGCTCATCATTTCTTTAACAAGAGAAGAAAACTGCTGGGAACAATGCAATAGAAAGATATGGAAAGACTTTGGCTTTGGTTTAGTGTAAGACCTTGCCATCCTCTCCTACAGTCTTGCTGACAGAGTACTGGAATGGGCTGCCCAAATGGCTTGTGGAGTCTCCTTCTCTACACACATTCAAACTCCACCTGGACAAATTCCTCTGTGACCTACTCTAGGAGGTCCTGCTCTGGCAGGGGTGGTTGGACTAGATGATTTTTCAAGATCCTTTCCAATCCTTAAGATTATGTGATTCTGGGTCTTATTGTTCCCGAAAAATGACACAGTGGTCCTTCCATGTGTCAGCAACCAGACATGACAGAGGGGAAGTCAGAGGACTGACAGTGCCAAAGCAGACTGGGAAGCCCCGATCTCCTCAATACCATGCTGGGATTTTCAGAGTTTTTTCCTTGCAGAATTCGAAGGAAACCTCAAACAACACTAATGGAAACAAAATTCTGCATAGTTTTCTTATGGAAACACATCAGTTTTTGAAGACAAATCTAACATCCAAGATAGCTGGCAGCATTTGAATAAAAGCCATGGGATTTCCAGTGATTTCAGGGCTGCTCAGGGCAGAAGGCGCTGCCAGGTCTGACCATGGCAGTTGCTGTAATTCAATACAACAGATGTGTGGAGAATTGTTAATGATTGCTGTTTTTTGCTATTTTATTACAGAGATCCTCTGAATTTGACATCAGATTTGGAAGTAGGTCAGTGAGAGAGGTCATTGAGAGGAGAAGGAGGGCTAGTAGGAAAGCTAAAAATCAGTTTCGTATCCTCAGAGGGGACATAGCCAGGCCCACCTCAAAGTATTCTGTCAGAGCATATAAGTGCAGACCAGGCTGGGCATAAGACCTGAACTGATGAACAAACGTTTATTTCAGATGCATTCTTTCTCTTTGTGGTGGTTTAGCCCTGGCTGGGTGCCATGTGCCTGCCAAGTTGTTCTTTCACTCTCCCTCTTGAACTGGATAGGAGAGAAAGAAATATCACAAAGGGCTCAGGAGTCGAGATAAGGACAGGGAGATAACTGAGCAATCACCATCACAGGCAAAACAGACTTGACTTGGGGAGAACTGGTTTGATTTGTTAATGAACAATCAAAACAGAGTAGGGAAATGAGAAATAAAACTTCAATCTTAAAACACCTCCTCCCACCTCTCCTTCTTCCCAGGATTCTCCTTTCTTCCTCCAGTGGCACAGGGGGATAAGGAACAGGGTTTGTAGTCAGTTCATTACAGATGAACTTTGCTGCTGCTTCCTCTTGGGGGATGCCTCCTCACATTTTCCACTGCTACATACAGCAGTCCTTCCCACAAGAGATGGTCCCTTGCAAACTCTCCAATGTGGGTCCTTCCCATGGGCTGCAGTTCGTTACAGACTTCTCTGGTGTGGGACCTTCCCCAGGCTGCAGGCGGGTCTCTGTTCCCCCATGGCCTCTATGGCTGCAGGGGCAGGGCCTCACCATGTTCCTTACCACAGGCTGCAAGGGAATCTCTCCTCTGGACCTGGAGCATCTCCTCCCCTCCTTCTTCACTGACCTTGGTGTCTGCAGAGATGTTTTTCTCACATTCTCACTCCCTTCTGCTGCTGCTGCAGTTCAGGCCCTGCACAGGAACTTCTCCCCCTTCTCAAATACATTAATGTATTTCAGGTTGCTCATGGGCTTGGCCATCATCAGTGATGGGGCCATCTCAGAGCTAACTGGCACTGGCCCTGTCAGCTACAGGGTAAGCTTCTGGCAGCTCTTTGTTTAAAGAAGCCATCCCTGTAACCCCCCCCCTTGCCACTACCAAAACCTGGCCCACACAAACCCACTACACTCTTTCCTTCCTGCACTCCTAGGCAGCCAGCCCACAAGGCCATGCAGCCAGAAATCCCCTACTCACATCACTTCCCTCATTGATGACTGTCTCTCTGAGATGTGTCTTGTCCTGACCATCCAAGATACGTACAGCAATTGCCATGAGCACAAACCCAAAATCCAGCTCTACCAGCACCCGTGTCACTGCTCCTCCACCCTGTGAGTGCCTGTTGTGCACAAGCTTGGGGTATCCCGATGCGAATTTGAAGCTGGGGGTTACCACCAGGAGTCAATGTAGCTGGTTAAATAGAGACAGGGGTTTTACTGCTGAGAAAGGCAACTCCAAAAGCCTTTTGCTTCTTCATAGCTAACCTTAATATTGCAGCCATGCATGCCTGTGCTGGCACTGCTCAGCAATGAAGAAGATGCTGTATTCCGTGCTGCAGGCTGATGGGAAGATGATGCTCAAGGAGGGAAATGTTTTAAGGAAAGTGGAGGTTCAGCTCAGCTTTTGATTACAGCTTTCAGCCTTTGAGTAATAACACAGTCAAGGTCCTGAGACAAATTGCCATGTCACAGTTTTTAGACATAGGCTATTACACTTCAGGGCTGCTTTGAAACATCTCTTGGCTGCTAATAAAGGTGATAATTCTACAACAGTGGAAGCCATAGCACAGCAGGGTAAAGTAGACATTAATATATTAAAGCCTAGACATCACACCTTTCATTCAAAAATGCCTGAGACATTTTGCCATTTACAATTCAGCCTATCCAAGGATACTTTTGCATTGCTTTGTATGCCCTTCCAAGCCCCAATACTGAGACAAAGAGTCCTCCTTGTTGCCAAGAGTCTGAAGGCATCCTTAGGCAACAGGTCCTCCAAAGACTTTAGTCATCCCTTAGGCCATTTATATAAAATCAAGAATCTTTCTTGTGCAACCTTCACCCTGTCCCATCCTGCCTGAGCTGGATGAGTAATGATAAAACCCAACAAGGAAGCCAGTTCCTGTTTTCTTTTCTTTTCAATTAACAACATTGAGCCCAGCAACAGTGTTTCATGGTGTCAGTTTGAAGTCTGCAAAGGTAAAGGCAGACCAGCAGTTTGCAGCACTCAGCAATTTGCTCAGTGGGAAGGAGACAGGGACCAGAGAAAGAGGAAACGGATGACTGCAGGACGTGTGTAGAGACAGTCGAGGAAATTGATAGGGAGGGAGGAACTGCTTCCTTACTCCTCATATGCAGCTTGACAGAATGGAGCAAGAATGTCTCCTTCCCTGTGCTCAGGGATGAAGAAAAGAGACATGGAAAAGTCAAGGACTGCAAGGTGCCTACAGTCCTAGGAAGCCCCTGCAGCAGGTTGCATGTGGCGTGGGTTGACTTTTCAGAGCTATGGAGCTCCTCTAGAGGAGATGATGGGATCTTTTGCACATTGCTTGGTAAATGCTAGAAATCTAAGCAGCTATTGAAGTCCCCTAGTGACTGATGACATATGTGACTTGCCCAAAACGCAATCAGGGGTTGGACCTCCTGGGATGTAACCTGTAATCTGGGCTCTTGTGACACACAGACTCAGCCGTGTCACCCTGTTGTGGCTATGTCTCCTGAAAACTCTGAGCAGATGAGACAGAAGGGAAGACACCTCATGACTTTCTAGCTCTAGTTCACAGCTTCATATTTCGACCAAACTGGTCTGTGAAAGTGGGTTTGTACTAAGATGCCCATACTGCAATCTGATCCGTCACAGGTATGGATGGAGATTCATGGAATCACAGAATGGTGGGGGCTGGAAGGGACCTCTAGAGATCATCCAGTCCAGTCCCCCTGCTAAAGCAGGTTTCCTTTGATCAGGGAACACAGGAACACATCCAGGCAGGTTTGAAAGCCTCCTGAGAAGGAGATTCCACACCTTCCCTGGGCAGCTTATGCCAGGGCTCTCTCACTCTCACAGCAAAGCTTTTCCTTGTATTTAAATGGAGCTTTTTGTGTTCCAGCTTCATCNTAGGATTCCATGATTCTCCGTGTTATTCAAGATGTTTTAAAGGATATTTTGTATATATTGCCAAAACTTCACAAGAAAACTTGAGGTCTGCATCTTGTTTGTATATCTGTATCCTCAACTGATTTACCTTCATTAGAATACTAAAAATCACACTCACAGGTCAAGAAGAACCTTATCCTTCCCCTGAGCATGCCTTGTAGTAAAATGCTGATGCAGGCAATATTATTATTGTATATAAATTACTAAGCAATCCTTATAGAGGGGCAGATTTGAAATGTTAACAACTCTGCAGGGGTTTTTGTTGTGTGTAAATATTAGACTGAGAACCCCATTTAGTGTGTTTAAATTTGTGGGACACCTCCGAGTACCCAGGATTACACAGACCTGAACTTATCTATGTCTCTCTGGAGTGTGTAATTACTGGTGAGTTGCACACCTGGTAATGAATCCACTTTTCAGACAACACCCTGAGGACAAGATTTTCCACACCTCTTCAGCATGTAATAACAGTGTAGGAAAGGCACTAACTGAGCAATTTCAGACACCTTTCTTAATCATAACCTATGTGGTAGGGGAGTGGACACAAAACACTGCTACAGGTATAGTACCCAAATGTTGGGCTTCGCATAATTTTTTTAGATATCAGGTAAAGCTACAACCCCTTATGTTCTGTCTGGATGCTACTGTGTATGTAATTATCTGTTTATGTAATTTAAATTCTCCAGGCTCACCACCCATGACAAATCTTCCTGCTATCTCCATAGCAATCTGCTGCAGAGAGCTCTAGCTGGAAAAGATGCCTCTTTTTTCCTGACTGTTCCAAGCTTGGGCTGTTCAGATTTCCATAGGAATGCTTTTTAAACTGGCTTGTACCCCCAACCTAAATGTATTATCTATAAAATACACTTTTTTTGACTGTTCATGATCACAAGAGAGAAACAGTAAAAATGTAGTTGCCAGATAAAAAAAGTAAAGCAAATTGGACCTCTAGAGGCTTCCAGCATTAGGCATGGGGAAGAGATGACAAAGCACTCTGTTCTGAGTTGTATTTTCTGCAGTATGTTAGATGGCAGCTGCTTACTTAACTATCCAGTGCCTGGCAGGGCACCACAGCTGCAGTGCTGGCAGAGATGTGCTGCAGCGTGTGTAAGTGTGTGGGAGGTGGCTGGGAGGCTGCAGGCAGGGAGGCACAGATGCAGGCAGGAGGGCAGGGATGAAACACTGGGAGGGCAAGGATGCAGTGCTGCAGGCAGGAGGGCAGGGATGCAGAGATGCAGGGATGCAGGAAGGGGAGCAGAGACACAGATATTCAGACAGGAGGGAATGGATGCAGGGATGCAGGCAGTGAGGTAAGGGTGCACACAGGAGGAGCAGGGATGCAGAAATGCAGTGCCGTGGCTGCAGGAGCTGTCCTACTGACGTCTTCACCCTGTTAATGTCATCGATGTCAGCGAAAGACACTAGAGCACAGCTGAGATGGGCTATGACTGAGTGACTGTGTGCCCACCCTGGACTTGGACGTCCAGAGAGAACAGAATGGGATGTGTGTATGTAAGAAGAGACAGATTATTTTGGGAAGCTTGTCAAAAAGAACAAACTTCCTAGCTGTTTCCAGGTTTTAGGGCACCTCAAATTTCTCCAGGCAGAAAACAAGAAGCGCATAGGAGGACAGAGCCAGGCTGCCAGTCATCTGGAGCTCTCTCCACAAGGCAATGGTTAACGGGGCAATACTATGGCTTGCAGAGCCATCTACTGACAGACCGCTGTAGGACAAGGAACTTTTCCTCCCCCCCGCCCCCCCCCCCTGCGGTAATGTGTTGCTTTTTTTTCAACTTCATCGGTTCAATTCAGAGGTTTCTTGAAGCATACTCCGTAGGCAGCACGGCTGGTATAGTCTGGCTCCTGCACACAACTCGGCACGGGAATTGTTTTACTCTGTCATTCTGAAATCTGCTCTTCTCAACAAGAAATGTTCAAATATTGCATCTTGACATGAAAATTATTTTGAAGTATCCTTGGAAATTGGGAGGCAGACCCTTCCCTCCTCAAACAGTAGCTCTACTTGATAATCATGGTACTGTAAAATAATGCATAATGTGGACACAGGCTGGTAAGTTGGTCAAGGACACAGCAGGGACAGGAGCAACGGGGGTGTGCTGAGGCTACAGGGCTGGGGACCTGAGTTACCAGGAAGGTTGCTCAGAGGGCTGGGCCTCTGCTGCTGTGCCATCTTTCAGATAGCTATGGGAACAAACCTTTTCTGCCTGACCTGAGTCTGGAAACCAGATTGCATGTTTATGCCACAACAATAACAGCTTGTATCAGCACCGGTGTGACCAGCAGGACAAGGGCTGTGGTTGTACCCCTGTACTCAGCACTGATGAGGCTGCACCTCAAGCGGTGTGTTCAGTGTGGGCCCTTCACAACAAGAAGGACATTGAGGTGCTGGAGTGTGTCCAGAGATGGGCTACAGAGCTGATGAAGGGTCTGCAGGATGGGTCTGATGAGGAGCAGCTGAGGGAGTTGGGGTGTTTAGTCTAGGGAAGAGAAGGCTGAGGGAAGACATGATCACTCTCTACAATTGCCTGACAGGAGGTTGCAGTGAGGTGGGAATCAGTCTCTTTTCCCAAGTAACAAGCAACAGGACAAGAGAAAATGACCTCAAGTTGCACAAGGGGAGGTTTAGATTGGNGGGCTACAGAGCTGATGAAGGGTCTGCAGGATGGGTCTGATGAGGAGCAGCTGAGGGAGTTGGGGTGTTTAGTCTAGGGAAGAGAAGGCTGAGGGAAGACATGATCACTCTCTACAATTGCCTGACAGGAGGTTGCAGTGAGGTGGGAATCAGTCTCTTTTCCCAAGTAACAAGCAACAGGACAAGAGAAAATGACCTCAAGTTGCACAAGGGAAGGTTTAGATTGGAGATAGGGAAGAACTTTTTCACTTAGAGGGTTGTCAGGCACTGGCCCAGGCTGCCAAGGGAAGCGTTCCCATCCCTGGAGCTATTGTAAAGCTGTGTAGCTGAGGTGTTGAGGGACATGGGTTAGTGGTGGGCTTGGCAGTGAGAGGGTAGGGATTGGACTTGATGATCTTCAGGATGTTTTCCAACTGAAACATGACTGTGAATCTATGACTTCTTTTATTTGTGAGTGAACAGCAGGCTTTACAATAGGCAAGGTTCTCATTTTCAAAAAGCGCTCCATGCCTTTGAGGTAGAAATGCACCTTTTCTTTAAAAATATAAACAGATGTTGCAGAGTTGATGCTTCATGGAAAGCAGAGCTTGCAGCAGTCTAGAAATCTAAATTCCTACTACACTGAAATGCATCACTGTATTTTTGGTAGAGAAAAAGATATATTTCCCCAAAACTTGTCTGTTTGTTTGTTTCTCTTTTATCATAAGGCAAAAGCAGAATGAACTGTTTGGCTTGATACTACGTGAAAACATTTACATTTTCACACTGCAGGAATACTGAACATCATGGATTTAAACAAACTTCAAGATGCATATGCCCTCACAAAATGGAGTTTCTGATCACAGATCAGTTTTCTCATCAGCTGTCTTGCTGAAGAGCCGCTTTCATTGCAAAACGTGGACACATTCGGCAGCACATTAGCAGGATGGCACTTGAAGATTTCGGTTTGAAGGAACCCTTAAAGATCACCTAGGCCAATCTCCTCTGCCATGGGCAGGGAAAACTTTCACTAGATTAGGTTGTTCAAAGCCCCATTCTACCGGACCTTAAACCTTGGGATGGCTGTGGCTCTTGTGACTGCTGTAGTTTGCACTTACATGTGCCAGATAAGCATCTGCAGATGGCACATCTCTCTGCTTCTACCCTGGCCCATCCCACTTGTTCCAGCTGTCTTCTGATACCAATCCAGTGTTTACTCCCACCTAAAAGCTTCTTTTCTGGCAGAATCTTGGCTTGCTTTTGCATTTTGGAGAACCCTGGGGCATTCAGCTTGTGATGCTTTGGCAGAGGTGAAATTAAACCAGAAATAAAGATGAAAAATGGTAATCAAGCTCAAAAAGCTAATGGTCATGATAGACATTCCCCAAGGAGAAACTGAGGGAAGAAGAAAGCTTTTGAAAAGAAAGTGGCTGAAAGCTGGATCTTTGTGCTATTTTTGGCTTGCCCAGAGTGGTGCAGGTTGGAAGAGCACTTTTTGCATATTAGAACACGAAGAAAAGGTGAAACGTGATTGTGACACTCCTGACACAAAGGCTGTTCCCATGGCACAGAGCAGGCAGCTGGCCTCTTTTCCTTGCCACTGGCTTTCACATGTTAGCATGCCCCCTCCACAGACAGGGGCAGAGGCTATCAAATGTGAAACAAATAAATATATCAGCTTTGTACAGTGCAAATATGAGATCCTTGGTGCTGATTATTACATAACTAATAAATTTGTTAAACCAAATAAACCAACTATGTGTGAAATAGATGCTGCATACTCCAAAAACAGCCTAAACTCTGTCCATTGTATTGAAAGGAACCTTCATTATATATGTCCACATCTTTGCATTTCAAGACTGAAATGTGCAGAATGCCTTTCATGTAAGGGTTACTTACTTAAAACGTTTTGGTTTTAGGTTTTTTTCCATGGTCCCGTAGCAAGCCTAAGCTAAAATGTAGCATCTCTGGAGCATTTTGGTTAAGTCAGCTGTTACTGGAGTGCCTTATCCGCCTGACTGATGTGACCCCTCTCCTTCTCTCTCTTGCACAATGTTCTCTGTAAGATTTTATTGTCTTATTTGGTGTTACATTAAAGATCAGTTACAATTCAGAGACCTTCTACAGTATCACCTCACAACAGACTTCTGTGACCATGCTGTTGTCAGCCTGCTGCCAGTGGGAGACACCCAAAGGGACGTGATGCTGCAGGTGAGAAAGTACTGTCCTTTGCTGGATGATGAGAGCAGTCCATAATTCCCTTCTGGGAGAGCCTGTATGGCTAAGGAGGAGATGGAGCTGGTAAAGAAATAGGATCAGAAAAACCTTGGAGCAAGACAGACAGCAGATCATAGAATCACGTAGGTTGGAAAGGACCCTTAAAATCTGGTCCAACCTTTAATCTAACACTGTCAAGTCTAGCACTAAACCATGTCCCTAAATGCCACGTCCACATGTCTTTTAAACACCTCCAGGGATGGTGACTCTATCTGGGCAGCCTGGGCATCAGTCTGAGCTGAGACAGTCCTCTTAATCTGAATTGAGAATACAGAGTTGTTTTCAATTTTCATTTGATCCCCTTCCCCCAGAATTGCTGCATGTCAAGAACATCAGGTGACAAACGCTTGCTAGGGCCACCTGTTTCCTCTCAGCTTCACTGACTTCCCTGCACCACAGAAAAGCAGAGAGCATTGCAAACTGGGTCACCATAGGCTGCTGTGATATTTGCTTTCAATTAGCTTTAAGCCTCCTGTATCCTCTCTGTCTTTCTGCCAAAACGTAGTGGAGAACACCAGTGAGAAAGTAGTGGAGATTATAAGAAGCATTAGTCAGCATGGGAAGCAGAGGACATCTTTTCAAGCGCCCTCCTACCTATATGTTGGCAGACAGCTCTGTTCAGCTTTCATCTTAGATCTATATGGACAGCAAGACCTCAGTTTTCCTGGTGAACTTCACTTGTTCTTCCCAAATTAGCTGCAGCACTTCACGACAACCATCAGCAATATCAGATTCCTTTTGGCCCTGACTCACTGTGCTACGTAAATCAGCTGGCTACAGCCTTGACTGAGCTGTTCACGCAGACCTTAGCCAAACTTGACAGCTCTGTGTGGTGGGGTGCATCAGGTTTCCCGTGCCAACTTTGAGGCAGGTGGGGTTTATCACATGCAATCTATGCACATGTACATGGTAAGTACCTTAGGATGGTGTCACGGCAGAACTGCGGATGAGGGATATGTACCTGGTGCCTTTGGCCATGCTTCAGAAGCACCACAAGGCTAGGTGGCACCTAGAGAAGATGGTCTCTCCTTATCTCTGAGGACAGCCTGCACAGCCAGAGTGGGTAGCAATGTTCACTCAATCAAAATAGCTTAGAACTTGGCTTCATGTGCTTGGATAGAGGCTGTGGGACAGTGTGCAGAGCTCAAGGGAACTGTTGGGATGCTCTCTTGCTTGGTTTTTCATATTGACAGGCTGAGGGGAATACAGAAATAGTGAATGCGGGAACTGGGGTGGTTTAGTCTGAGGGGAGATCTTATTAACATTTACAAATATCTAAATGGTGGATGTCAAGAGGTTGGGGCATCCTTTTTTTCTATTGTAGCTAGCAACAGGACAAGGGGTAATGGGATGAAGCTGGAATACAAAAAGTTCCACTTAAATATAAGAAAAAACTATTTCACTGTGAAGGTGAGTGAGCACAGGCTGCCCAGAGGGGCTGTGGAGTCTCCTTCCTTGGAGGTCTTCAAGACCCGCCTGGACATGTTCCTATGCAACTTGATCTAGGTGAACCTGCTTCTGCAGGGGGGTTGGACTTGTTGATCTCTAAATGTGCCTTCCAACCCTACCATTCTGTGATTCTATGATTCTATGAATGCTTCTTGTAACTACTGCAAGGTAGTCGATGCTCAAGACACAGGAAGTAATAAATACATCTCCTTTGATTTTTCAAAGATATTACTCCAGGCAGCTTCTCCATCTAAAATACTTTCTGAATGAGTGCCATGACCAAGACAAACTGTGGGGGGATTTTTTGCCAAATGCTTCCTTCCTCAGAGGAGTCCTTGTGAGATCTTATGTTTGGCCTGGTTTTGGATGTGTTTTTTGAAGTGATGATACACTGTCTTGGACAATGACTAGACTGGGCTTTGTGGATCACCCCTCCTGCTAGGTTTGATGGATGTGCAACAATGAACAAGGGTCTTCTCAAAAGGCATTGTGATCACATGGAAAGAAACTTTGCCATAAGGATAATTCCATGCAATGACTTGTGCTTCAGAGAGTTTTCACAACATTTACACATTGGAAAGGATACAGGGAGAGAGGAACACAGCAAATTTTTCATACATTTCCTTAATACAAGATCTTCCTTATATTAGAATAACTTTGATAATCCCTAATAGAAATTTCCCATTGAAAACATAATGTTCACTAAAAAATGCTGTGGCTTATTAAGGGTTGTGCATGTCAGCATTAATTATACTTTGTTAGATAATAGGTAAAAAGGTTTCATTTCACAAGTGATATTCTTCATTCAATTTAACCTTTGGTAGAGGTTTATTAAATAATTCTGAATAGGAAAAATGTTTTGATCCTTAATCTCACTGTCTTCCAGTTTTACTTGACTGAATTATGCCAGAACATATATATTAGAAAGCAGATTTCAAAGTGACATGAACTTGTAAAATGGAATTTCTAGAAGTGTGTATGTATATTCAAGCATTTACACTAAAAACACGCATGATGCAAATTTTACCATCAGCTGTCAGCACAGCCCAAATCCTCCTGTATCACTGGTGTATATGAATGGTATGAATAACAGATGCTCAGTTTTTATATGATCTAAACCAGGGATTTTGCTAGCGTGTTATCCCTTTTTGATAGGAATATCAAATATATATATGTGCAGAACAATCCATCCAGACATTTTACAAAATACGACATAGATATTTGGTTAAAAAGTTAAAATAATGAATGAATCTTGTGAAATTTCACTTTGGACTTCAGTAAGGAAAAAATAGGCTATAGGTATTTTCCCGATGGACACAAAGAGTCAATTAATCTTTTATTAGTTCTGTCCACTTCAGCACATCTTTCATTAATTGTATAATTCCCCATGAACTTCGCACCCATGCAGAGATGCTTTCTAGGAATGTGGGCTCTGGCATGCCTCTTCATGCCTCCAAACTCTACCTGTCCATATCTGCTTAAATTAGACAAGCTTTATTCTTCCCCTCTAGCAACCTTCCCATCCAGGCTGGTTTTTGGTTTTTTATGACAAGTCAGTTTACTCTGAAAGAAACATGTTAATTCATGGACTTGCCCTGAAGTAATAAGGAATGTGTAAGACTATTGATATAATTATTCCAGAGTAAACTTGTATGCAGACAAATCCCAAGATGTACTGAAAAGACGATACCCTGCATTTCATGAACACATGGTGCATATAGAGAAAGAGAGCACACCTACTTTGTGCAATTTAGAAAATACCTGCTTTTACAGAAATGATGATTGAACAGTTAAGAACTTAAACACTATTCAGATTAGTGCTGTTGCCAAGGGACTCAGTCAGATGAAGACTAACAGTCCTGTGAACTCCAACTGTTGCATACTGTGTATGTACATCATCCAGGGATATTGCTTCTACCAGTAAGAATGATTTCATACAACACCTGTAGCATGTGTGCTTATGTACCTGTATATCTAAGACAAATTCCTAGCGTGACTGAATAGTCTTCCCCTCATTAATACAACTGCTAATGCCATCAGCTAGCCACAATATGGAAAAAATAGCCACATTGCTGAGCATCTCACCTCTCTGCTGTGAGACTGGACTGCATCTGGCTGGAGACATTGGTTTTCTGATCCTGATCCACACTGAGAAGCTGTAGTTAGAAAATAAAGCTTAGCTACTCTCATGAGCCACCAAGGAGAATGAGGGAAGGAGTTAAGAGAACTGAGTAAGGGCATGGGGAGCCCAAGATTTTCCTTCTCCTGCATAATTTCTCTGTCTCAGGAGGTTCTTGGTGTCAGCAAAGGCAGTCATTGTCAGGATGAGGAAATAGCCATTCTTCTCTGTGATGAATGTGAGGATGAGATGGATGGTGGCCATGGATGGGGACTCACGAGGTAAGCTTTGTCAGTGATTGATGGCACTCAAGACTTGTAAAGCGCTAAAATTTGAATGTTCTGGGTCACGTTTGGTTGCAAGAAGCACAGAGATTTATTTCCATCAAATGATGGAAATCTAGCAGGGACATGTGCTTCCTGCCAGAGCTGCCAAGCAGATGAGAAATGATTGCTGGGTAGCAGTGAATCCCTTGACCAAAGAGGAGGAATCACTTTCTCAGCTCAGCCCACACAGAGGTGCTACAGACTTGGAAACAGATCAGCTCACCCAGAGCATAGAGATTGTATACAGAGACTCAGCAAAGTAAACTATTATGAGTCATTTTTCAACAGGACTTTATTTTCGTGAAACATTAGAATACTTACACTTTATCTTTTCCCATATTTATTTTGTAATGATGAATCAAAAAAGAAGAGGAAGTATCAGCTGGTGTTCTTTAGCTCGAACAATATACTTCTTGTAAAAGTTCACAAGCAATTCATATCTGATTAAAACTGGGCAAAACATCTTTTCCCCTAACTTCAGACCTGCTTTTCTATTTTGCTTCTCATAAAGGAAAACATTTGTTGTGAACAATCAAAGGAAAGTTCCACTTTCCTGTGAATAGCTGCAACATCAAACCTCAGCCTTTAATGTAATGGGTTCCTATTCTCTCCCTGGACCAAAGGGCAGCCTAAGTGAAACATTCCCAAGAAGAGATGGGGAAAAAAAATCTCCTAGAAACAATAAAAAAAAATTTCCCAAACAACCAAACAGTCAGCCTCTGTCTTGTGCCAAAGTTCTCTGCTTTGCTTTCTACCTGACTGTCTGCCAAGAAATTAAGAGATTATCCAAATGCAAGACACAGGATCCTTTACCCTGGGCCAGAGCTTTCACGGGGAAAGAAGAGACCAAGCATCTGGAAAAAAAAAAAAGAAACAGGATTTCTTTTGTAAAACACAAAGGGAGAAAGATGTGTGATACAGATGAGGAGATGGGAAAGAATGGATGATACTTTGAGTGAAAGGAAAGAGTCAGCTATTTTTACCTTCATGTAAAGATTAATTAACTTGTACTCTGAATGGAGGCACTGACGGTGACTCCCTCTGTGGCTCTTCAACTCCTCGTACCACTTTGTCTCAGTTTATTATCTGCAAGACAGGAAGAAGGAAATCTACCTGCATTGCTGAACTGTGAGAAATTAGTTAATGATTTAAGAGGTTTTTAAAGATGGGAAGTGTACAGCATTAAAACTGGTCATGGGTAAATACGAGATGGCTCAAACTTTGCCCTGGGCTCATACAGGCAGATTTTTGCATTTTTGCTTATTAGTAAAAATATTTTAGAACAGGCTGATGTTGAATTTTGAATCATGCTCAAAGAAATACTACAAAAATTGCTGTCAAAGCTCTCTGTTCAAACAAAAACATTTAAAACATTAGAAGTGAGGAATAACAGAGAAAAACAACATTAAGGAAACACTTCAGAACTGTTCAAACACTGTTTCCTGGTGGTTTAGTCTAGGAAACAGGCAAACATTCAGAAAATTCTTGGGTTAGGGTTTACCCAGCTTTAACTAGAATAGCTGTTTAATCCTACTGTTAAGGTTTCAGGTATTCAAATAGACTGAAAATGTACTTTAAAGATTAATAATCCTGGACCAAATTACTACCTTAACTGTTGTAATTAACTCTGAGACTTTTATTTTCTTTCAACAACTAAGTTGCCATTACATTATGGTAGATGCAATATTCTTTCTTCTTTTACTGCACTTACCTTGCAGCTCCTTACTGATTTGCACACAGTGAAAAAGTCAGTGATTTTACTGTATGAGAGAGAAACACTCATGTCTTATTTTACTGAACACCTTCCTGTCTCTGGATGTATGGAGGAACTTCATCAGGAGCTCAACAGGAACACGACTACTTGTCCCTTTGAAAAAGAATATAAGAGTGATGTAATTGAAAAAAAGTTGAAAATACGAAAAAAAAGGTATTTTGCTTAAATTGTATTTGCTTACTATCCTGTATCAAATGGATTTTGGTATAACATTGAATATGATTGGTATAATCATAGGAACAAAACATCAAGAGCAGAGTAAGACACAACAAGGAAATGGAATGTAGAATAACAAGAGGACATTCTCAAAGGATATGAAATATGAGTTAGTCCAACGTGCAATTGTAGGGGGAAATAATAATGGGTGGCAGGTTTAATGCCTTTTTTCCGTCAGTAGCCACTTAAGAAGTAGGAAGTTTTCTTAAAATGCTTAAGTAGCTGGTGTAAGCAAGATGAAGCGTTAATGATCATCATTAAGGTGGTGAGGACAGAGGAGGTTCTAGGCCGTTGGAGAAGACCCAGCATGGTGAACGTTTTCTATAAAGAAGGAAGGGAGGTATGCAGGAATTGTCACTAACCACTCTGACTGCATCTTCTAAAAAAAAAAAAATTGGAACAGTGTTTGTAAAATTCAAAAAACATCTAATTAATAACAGTCATGGCAGATTGGTAAAGAATCAATTTGTTCAAGCATTCTATACATGGCATGTAATAATGTTCAATACTGTTGAAATAATCTTTCCAGCCTAGAGAGCATTGCTAAGGCTGCAGATGGAATAAGTGTGCTTGGATTAGGGAAAACACTTCAGAAAATATGAAAATTCTTCAATTTCTAGAAACCTCAAGACAATTTTAGGGAAAAGAACAGATTGAGAGGATTATAACAACCTTTATATACACAAAAAGATTTCTGAAGAGGATGAGAACTCTTCTTCCTGTGTACTGTGAAGGGACATAAAATAATTATCTTAAATTACAGAAATTACCCTTGCACTTGTTTTGAAGTCCCCAGTGATTTAATTGTTCCACTTTGCATTCAGTGTAATAAATTCTGTCCTCTTTTCCACTGCAAAATAACCAGAGAGCTGCTCTACAATAACTGATTTGTTTACACTAAATGCTCACCTTCATTAGAAGTTGATCTGGCAAAAAATCAGTATGTTATACCTCAAACAGTGAGTCACCGAGTTTCCTGTTTAGGAGGACAAATGAGACACGATTCACAATAAACTACAAATAATTACTGTGGATCATGAGTTCTGATTGTTGGAAATCCTCGCAGATAATCATTTTCACCCTTCCTTCCTTCCTTCCTACAGAGGCTCCTCCTGATGCTGAAGAGCGCTACAGAACCAGGGTAACCATACTGTACTGCTCCTGGTGGAAGACTATCTTCCTATGAGCACTCCATCACCTGTAGAAAAGCTCTTTTCCTTGAACTTGTGATTTTGAACTTTCTTTGAAGAGGGTAGAAAAGGGCAGAAATAGGAGTAAGGTAGTAGTCTGGGAATCAAAAGGTCTTGGCTTGCTTTCCACAGCATGTTCCTAAGACAGGTCTGCAAAGGCAGGTGGTAGCAACTGATGCTTCAGGAGCAGAATTCACAATGCCTCAATTCTCTGTGTGCTAAACGGGGAAGTTTCCAGATCAGTGTTAGGATGGTAAGCACCAACAGGATGCTCACAAGGGTAAGAGCTGTTTAAAGGATTCTCTTTGTTCTTTACCAAATGGTGGCTGTACAGATTCATGTAAAAAGCCAGAAGGCAGTTCTCTAGGGCTCTCCAGTCCCGACTAAAAATGTTCTGGTCTCACGCAGTGTATGTTTATGGGCCCATAAGGGCCTTACCTTAACTGAGGTGGTCTAGTTAATTAGAGTAAGGTGGGCATTCAAAGCATTTCAGGAAGAGAAACAGCATCTGCAATATGAAGTCTTCCTCCTGAGCAAGAGATCTGGGCAGCAAGGTTCTTACAAAAGGCAGGCATTGCCTTTGGCTATGTATGAGGAACACACATTGTAGTGTATGTTATCCAGCCAGAGAGAATTAGCCCTGCCAAGGGTTGCCTAATTTCTAAAGTCTAAGTAGCCCTTGGCAAAAGAATTAGGTCCAGAGAGGTTTAATCCAGACAAATGTTTACTGTAAAACATTGGTCATCCTGGGACTCACATGCACTAGGTTCCCACTGAAAATGCTAAAAGCTCAGAAGCCAGCTGAGTACTACAGATATCCTCCTGAATTCTAGTGGGACTCTTCAGTTTTTAGGCATCATAATTTTAACTGAGCTTGCTCTGGCATGGAGCAAAGCCTGGTGGTTAATTTTAGATTGTGCCACTGTGAAAAGAAATATGCTGTTGAGATGCAGCATGTGTGCAATGTAGATATGGGGCAATTTACTGCGTGGCTTATTGCCATATCACAATATTATTATCCCTTGGGAGAGAAACAATGCAGATTTATGACTTGCTTGAGTTCTTTGTTTTTGTTATTTTTTCCTGCCAGGCTATTTTCAGTGCAAAATCGTTCCAAATTCTGTAGAGAGCAGGAGAAGCTGAACTCAAACCATGATTGGAAACGCTGCTGTGTATGAGGGATGTTTCTGTAGACAGGAGCCATTGATATGTTGTATTGCATAACCCTAAAGAAATCTCTAGAAAGCAATGTGTTACCTCTATTATGTTCAGAGAGTCCCCAGTCCAACCTGCCCTGGTGTGGGCAGATAGTGAAATATCTAGAAGTGAAATAGCCACTTTCAAGAAAAAGTACATCTCTGTGTAAGGACTGTGTAGTTGACACAGTCCCTCCTCTCCCACTGCTTTTGAAGAATACACAATATCTAAATTCTTGAATCACTTTCAGGCTTATGTCTTCTGTTCAAGACACTTTACATCACCCTGAGCTATTTGCTTTCAGAGGCAGAACCATGGTGTTTCTCAGAAATCAATTAACAAATTCACAACCTCTTTTGGGTGGCTTGTGAAACAGCAGCATGGATGAATGCTCTGCTGATAGGATTTTAATGTTGAGCTGTCAGAGGTACAAGTACCTGACAGTTCCTGAAGCCTAATTATGGAGCACAACTTTCTCTGTTGCCATCTGCTTGTTCTAAAGAGACAGCTGTTTTCTCTTCCCTTTAATGAAAGGGTACTGTAATAATAGCTTGCAAATATTTTAGTTCTGGAAGCAATTATTATTTTGTTTTAAAAGCTGAGCTAACACTGGAGATGTTTATTCTCCAATTAGACACCCTGCATTTGAGCTATCAAGTGTCTTGTTGCTATTTTTAAACCAGTGTTGTGCAGTCGTGAATGCAAACTGCTTCATCTGCTACAAATAATACCCTAATTTGCTAATGAATTAACAAAAGGGAAGTTAAGGGTTTCACAAGAGTGAAAGCTTGTGTTGGGAAATCACCTTGATTCAAAATTCAATTAGATGCGTGTGATGTCTCCAGAAAGTCCCAAAGCCATCATGAGCTGTGTAATGCTGTCCTCCCAGCAAATGCCTTTGCTTGCTGGCCTGGCCTCCATCCCACAGTGCCTGGCAGGCTCCTGCTCCTTCTGCAGCCATGTCTTCCTGCCTTCCGTGTGACAATGAGGACAGCATCCATGGTGGGGACTGGGGCCTACACTGGCACTTCCTAATCCTTGCTGTAGCCCTGTAAATCTTATTCAATCCTGAGCTGTACAGACTGGGACACATCACACTTATTCTGCTTTGATGAGTGGCCTTGGCAGGACTTTGTGCACCATTAATACTTGCCTCAAGCTCTTATGACAGTGACTGCTCATTTGGTGGAGGCAAGTGGCTGCTGGTAGGAGTCTGAGTCAGAATCAAATTCAAATGAAGTTGTTCTTTTCTGAATATGAGAGATGTGAGGAACATACAAGCTGGGCAACGTTAATTATTTCCATTTTTTTCCAGAGTGCTGTTATTTTTCCTTCCTCCGCTGGGGGTAAGCATGGTGTCAAATTCCTTCTGTAGCAATTACAAAGTGTAGATAATGTGTCACACATCTTGTGTTATTTGTACAAGAAGGAACACCACACCTTTGAGAAGAAGCAGGCAGCCTCATAACTACAATGGGTAATATTGTTTGAATTTGGTGAAGCGATACCCCCTCCTCCCTCAAGAATGCTGTGCTACAACTGCAAAACACTGTTAAACAGTTAGCTATACACCGTTACACCCGTGCACCAGTCTGATTGGGGCCTATGTGGGGTTTGTTTCTCTCTTTTGTTAACCCTCTGCAGATGATCTGGTCTCCTGTGGGGATGTGGGTTCAGAGCAGGCTGCAGGTTAATATGTGGCACCAGAGCAAGCTCAGTTAAACAGAGCTCTTGGGAAGCATTAGAGACACCTTCTCTCTGCCACTACCCTTATACATTCCTTTTTTTGCACCATTTCTTTTATCTTCTTTGGCATTGTGCTGAAGAGAGGAAAAAGGACAACAGAGGGAAAATGGGGGTGCAAGCTTCTGTCCTGGAGAGCCCCTAGGCCTCTAGGCAGAAAGCTAGTGCAAGAAATAAAACTCTGGTTCTGTTTTCCTCCTCCACTGGGGGAGCTGAGGATCGTATCACACGCTAAAAGTACTAGACCACTTCATTGCTCCAAAAGGCCATGTAGGAATATAAAGACAATGTCAATGTAAGAATGCGAAGCCAACGTACAAAGTCAATGAAGATAAATTAAAATCCCCACTAAATTCAAAGGCAGCAGGATCAAGTCTGTATGAGTAAAATAGGAGCTCCAACATCAAAGGCAGGCAAAAAAAGGGCACAGCATGAGCTCATGGTGTTGTTTGCTATGTAATGTGCCCTCCACACTCTTTATACCTTTTGCTTGGATCTCATTTTCCTTTGAACTCCTGACAACGTGCATGTTTAGGCCTAAACCCGTTCCCACTAAAATAGGTGGATGTTTTCTTACTAACTACAATTCCGATTAGATCAATTCTTTAATCTCATGTTTTCCTCTTGAAAACTGCAGTCAACCATTTTATGCTCAGCTGAATAGAAAATCAGTCCAGGCAAATTAGCTTTATTTCAGAATGTTGCATGTTCTAAACTATCTAATTTTGCTAGGAACACACCAGTGTCTTCCCATCCATAACGGTGAGCGTAGCCCAGACCTAAACAGGAAAAATACACAGCTACCTTACTGTGAAGATATTTCGTGAGGTGGGAGCATACACCCAGTTTTATAGATACTAAAGAGAGGATACAGTCACTTCTGCTCTGGGACAAATCAACAACACAACATAGGGTATGCTGATGGATCTGATTAAGCGTCTTCAGAAGAAAAATTTGCTCAAGAAAATATTTAAAGACCTGAAAAAAACCAAAGAAAATCCTAACAAAAACATTCTTGACAATGTGAACTACTCAAAGTCACTACTCCAGATACTCTCTCCCTTTAACTGTCTGCCTCAGTCCTCTTGTATCAGGAGTAGTTTCTCTGAGCATACGTATAGTGTACGATAACAGCCAGAGCTCTTCTGTCTTGGAAAACAAAGGTCTCAAGGGTAATGGGAAGCTTATGAATAGGTCTTCATGATACTGGGAGGGAGATAGACACATTATGTAATTTACAGGAAGTGTTTTTGGCAGCTTTGTGACTACAGTTTCTATAAATATCTGTTGTAGAAAAAACACAGGGACACAAAAGAAGCTTTGTCCAAAAAACAATTATATGGTGTCATAGGGAAATAATGTTACTAGACTTTGCAAGACCTACACTCCGAGTCTGATGGTTTATATTTTGAAGGAGGAACCTACAGCCTCTGGATTCTACTAGGCTAAACTCTGCATTTCTAAAATCTGCCTGTGGCTGGATCCCTCTTGTTTCGATAAGCCCTTTCAGTTCCCTACCAAGGCTGAATTAACATGGTTTTCTTGCACTTCGTGGAATAAAGTGTGGTCTTACAGAAATGTAGACTCATGTAATTTCCCACACTTCAGACTCAAAGGTTTTTTGGGGACAGGTGTTGCTTCCACAATCATAGCACATCTGCAGCCTTTTGTCAACAGCCAAATAAATCGTAAAAGTACTATTGGTTTTTCTGCAATACTTCTGGAAGGCCTTGTTTGGCAGCCATAAGGGCTGACTGTGATTATCTCTGAGTCTGGCATGCAGATTGGTTAAAGCCCCAACCCAGACACCTGGCAAAATTTCCCTTCTCATCACAATAATGAATCACAGTGTTTAAAGTGAGAGTAGCTTATTAAGGGTGGAGAAGAAAAGATAAACAGAACAGCATGTAATGACTGGATGCACTTTTCCAAAAGTCAAATAATAAGCAAAGTGAAACAATTTGAAGTCTTCCTCTACAATTTCATGGCAAGAAAACTGTAGGCTGCTTTGTGTCTCCAGTACTAACACTGCTGACAGCTTATGACCCTTCCAGGATAAAAAAGCTTTTGCCTCAAGTGTGAAGCGCCCTTCAGCCAACTCAAGCTCTGGCTCCTCTAGCAAGCTGTCTCTTTTTGCCCATTATTCCTCTTCTTCAGTGATTTCTACCCCAAGACCCAGTTTACCCAAAGGATCATCTTAACTATGGTTTCTTCTGTCTGGTATTTTTTAATTAGGTACTGTCATGCCTTAAAGCTAGAAGCTATGTGAAAGATCAGACAGACTAGTCACTCCAGGCCTGTTTTGGCTTGGTTGATTGGCTCAGGTTTCTCTTGTGTTACGGTAACTGTGTAATTTCCTCTGCTTTCACACTTGGGAGTGTTTTTTTAAAAACACCATAAATGCTCCAAATACAAAAAGCTTATATGAAAATCCAACATCTTTCAGATTCCTGCCCCAAACATCCTTGTTAATCTGTTTCCCTACATCTCTTCCGTGCTACCAGACTTCAGTTGTCTACTCCCTCTTTCCAAGCTACCATAACTTCACAGCTTTCTGGTTGAGGTTTCCTTTCTCCTTTAGACTTCAACCATCAGGCTTATGGCTCAGAGGCTATGGCCAGATCTATCTGATACAAAGACTATGTATGAGCCAAGTTCTTCTTTAACAGGTGCTCATTTCCTGGGTTTGCTATATTGGCTACAATTCCTTATCAGCTTCTCCCCTCTATGACCTGAGACTCCTGTCTTTTCATCTTCTCTCAGGCTTACCTCTATGCCTGGAGCTTCCTTCTCTTCCCAAGCAACTTGTTTTTCTTGTACTCTGATATTGCCCCTCCAATGTTTTGATCAGATTGGGCTCCAACATCCAGACTATCTGAAAATTACTATGGAAGTTACTATGTGAAAACCAGGTGGTTTACAAAATAATCAGTTAAATAACATATATTTGTGATGTTTATAACCTTTCTGGGGAATTTAATTGAATGGGTTTTTAAGGCAACAGGTATATAGCTAGTGGTCCAAAAAGAAGTAACTTCTTCAAGCCTATTACAAAGATTATCAGCATCTGCTACAAATTGGCAAGATACACAAAACAAACCAGCAGTTTAAACACCATCACTTTTGCAAATGGTTTTACAAAATGAAGTAAAACAAATATATAATTTTAACTAAAATAAATAGCGTGTGTGCTGGTGATGAGGTAGAAAACAAGTGATATGGGGCAAAGCAGAAGAAGCTCTGTTTAAAAGAACTCGAAAACACATGACACAAAGCAGAGGAATAGGAGATGGTGGACTGCATAAGGTTGGACTTAGAAAAATAAGTACATGAAAGGAACAGAATCTTCTCCTGTTCAAGCACAAGAAATTGCCATGTGAAAATGACACCATGGCTCTTGTTTTTTTCTGTCTCTCTTCCTGCAAATACAGCCCAGAAGCACGGGAGAATGAAATGACTACATCTCATGCATAATTTTTTTCTAATGGAAGTTACAATACTGTTATGACGTGCACTCATAATACTTATCCTAGCATAGCTTTCTTCAAAGACCTTATAGAGTAAAACTGAAGAGCTTCCTTCTATTAGACACATTTGGTGTCTGTTTCCTGAATTTGGTAGAGCTGAAATTCAACTCTGTGCATATTTTATGTTCCTTGTAATAATACCCACTCATTAATTGCAGAAGAGGCATTCTGTTGCCCTCCTATGACACTTCTTTGGGATTGCAGCTGGAAGATGTGTCTCTGGTACTTCCTTTTGTTTCCTCACTATGAACTAGATGCTTGTGACAGATGCTGAATTGGCAGCCTCACAGAAACAGATACTTCAGGCCACCAGCTTGCACAAGTGGTGATGGTTCAGGCATCCGGCTCCTGTACGGCCCCTATCACTCTGCTGCTAGACCACACAGGATAATCGGCAGCTGTCAAATAGGCCTGTTCAAGCACTTCTGAGCCAGGGTGCTAGCTCACCTGGTTAATGTCTTGGGAGCACAGCCAAAGCTGATACAAGATTTCAGTTCTTTATTTACGCTTGGTTTTTTTTTCCTTTTAGGGAAGGAGAGGCAGTTGCCCTCCTTTTTCCTGAAGGTCTGCACCTCTACCTGCCCCTTTAGGACTCTTCTGACAATTTGAAGACTGTCCTTCCTGAAAAGGAGAGAAACAGAGTGAAAGTGGGTCTGAAATAACCCACTGGACACAGCAAAGATACCACACTTCTTGTAATCTTAGTACTGACTACTGTCACTGGCACCCACATTTGTCTTGCTCTGGTATCTGTGAGCCATCTTCCCTAGTAAAGCAAATCACATAATAATAATGTATTACGTAAAATGAGCAAGCTGCAGTCTAAGAGCCATTAATGTCACTTCTCTGAAAACTCCTGTGTGAATGCTGTTACAGAATATCATGGCTGTGCTCTGCAGCAACGTTTCCTTTCTAATTTCCCCTCTAAGCATATCCGCCGCCATATTGTGTCCATTCATTCTGAGCAGTGCTGCTTGTAAGCTTTAGTCATTTCCTCTCCCTCAGATCTGCCTACAGATATATTTACAGAGAGAGAATCCCTCCCTTCTCAGTCTTTGTTTGGTGAGACTGAACAATCTCTCTTACATTTCTCACACTCCAATATGATTCAAACAACTCTTTGTTAGTACCGATTTCAAGATGAATTTACTCATCTTGAAAGTGTTTCTTGAATGGGGTCTTTGCATTCATTTTTCAAGGTCTTATGAGTTAAAGGATGGTACTAATATTTCCCTGTAAAATAGAAACAATTCTCCTGATAAACTGAAGAACCACATTTGTCATTTTGTAGCTACTTCATGTTAGTGGGTACAGTCAGTTACTACTCTGATTCTTCTTCTTGACATCCATCCTTTCAAATAAGTAACTTCTCATTGCTAGCTTAAATGCAGGACCAGCATAGGATCATGCACTTTGAACTACTGTCTTTCTAACCAAGAGGCTCAAAAATAGAAGGAGTATAGTTGGATTAGGCCAGTATATTATTACTTTCTTTCCACATCAGAACTTCCTCTTTAAGCAGCTGTGTCTAGGTCTTGTCTCACTTTTGGGTATGTGAAGCAATCTCCAGAAACAAACTAAATCTAGTTCTCATTTGCCCCATATGCACTGTTAACTTTGTTTGCAAGGAAAACATTTTAATAGCAAAACACAAAGGCAAATATAATACACAGACGCTTCAAGAGGCATGTGTACCCATCTACACTAATGGTGGTATTTATCAGACTTTAGCCATTGCAGTCTATGTTAGTTGTATGGTTTCCCTCTACAACCACCAGAAAGGTGCTGGCATCTCTCCACAGTTTTTATCACTCATATCTTGGGTATTTATATGGGACCTGATTAACTGTTTCCTATCAGTGCCTGCTTCTTCCTTCTCACAGATTGTTAAATGGATCTGCACCAGCATAGCAGTTGCAGCACGCAGTTGAAATCAGGTGAAATGAGCCTCCCTTAACTGTTCATCTTAAAATTCAAAAGAATATTCCACTCGGTGACTGAAAGGACTTGGTACATCAAGTACACCATGTTGTACTTTTCTAAAAATTACAGGTCATAAGCACTTCTCTGAATGTTATAACAAGGATTTAATGCATGGTTGTTCCTGAGTCCCTTTTGGCCACTTGGTCTGGGAATAACACAACATTGCAGTATTCCACAGGAGCAGAGCTAGTCAGTAAGACTGAAAACACTGAGGCTTTGTCACTCGTATTTTTCACACACTGAGAGGAAAACAGATCACAGAGCAGTCACCTGGGATGTCAGAGAACTCTGTAAAAAAATCTAATCTCCCTAGATCTGGTCATTACTGACTTGTCTTGAGACAAATAGAAACATTGAAAAAAAAAATTAGGATGTTTAACACACGTTGCCATCTGTCCTTATATCAAACTGATCCCTCTCTCTTAAGAGCTCATTATCAAAAAAAAAATACAGTCTTTTGTCGAAACAGAACTATTGTTTTCGCTCTTGTTTGTGACAAAAGGTCATGAAGAGAGATTGGGAGTTCCCGTGTACAGCAGAAGGTCTGGAGCTGTTATAAACTGGAATTTCTAAAAAGGAAAGGATTTGATGTGATGGGCCAAGTCGTAAGGATTAATTAAATTCAAGAAAGGATGCTGTCTTTCCAGTAGCCTGGGCTGGAAATAACACAGATGGAGAAGTGAAAGAGAATAGAAAACACCGTGTTCTCTGAGTGGATGTTTTTGGGAGAGTGCCAGCTAAAGGATTCAAGTCTGGCAGGAAAAGTATGATTTATCCATGCCCATATCTATGGTAATCAGCTCACAAATTGGTGAATGCTGCTTCTTTAGGAAAAAGACTCAAGTTTGTGAGTATATTTGGTGATATGCCTTTGGGAACTCAGATACTGCTGCTTGAGAACATTCTCCTTTTCCAACACACATCCTGGTCTGCACTTTCTGGTGGGCAACTGTGAGTTCAATCAGTGCAACAAACTATTCCACATCACGAATTGCTTTCTGATGTTTTTCTCTGACTGCACACAAAAAGCCTCCAATTCTTTGCACCTCAATCAGGATTAATACAAATAATCTCAGTTCACTGTCCCACCTAAAATGGGATCAGAAAAATATTTTACCTGTCAAGACACAAATTCAGCCTTCTGTTTGCCTTTCTAACCTCATTGTCTCTGAAAGCAGAATAGGAGCTGCTTTTCTTCCTTTGGGTTGAGATGTTGATGGCTGTTAAAGTGGAAATATTTAGTGAGTAAAACAGAAAACTCATCTTCTGGTGGTTTTGTGGGAATATACTCTTGTAAAATGACTAATCCCCAGTACTTTAACTTCTTAGGAAGAAAAATATAAAGCAATCAGGTGCTTCTGAAGTGCTCAGTCTGCTTGTTAGGCTGAGCTTGTGTCTCTCTAGAAAACCTGATGTGTACTGCTGGCAGCCGGCATCAGTGCCCCGAGGGAGAGGATATACAAGCCTACAGGAATGTAGATAAATATCTAAATTCTTACTCTGCGTGACAACAACAAAAACAACAAATCAGTGAAAGCTTCCAGGGCTCTGCCAAGGGGCCCTTCTTCACAGTCACAATTAGTTTACTAAAAGGAGACCTAAAATTTCTAATTTATTAGGTCCAACCACAATTTAAAAGCAAAATTGATAGGGTTTGGTTTGTCTGGGGATGAGGAGGGAGGAATGTGTGTCCTTTTTTGATCTCTGTCATGTTTTCTCTGCGGTAATGCCTAATACTTTTGTCACTTGTCAACTACTTGAAAACTTTCAGAACCAAAAATGCAGGCAACCAACTTTTTTTTTTTTTTTTTGTAAAAATTAATAGCTTGCTGGAAACAGTTAATAAACCTTATTGAAGTATCTACTGATTATAGCAACAGATCCTAGAGTTTGGTTAGTACAGCTGCAGGCCACAGTGTGTAATTGTCAGGGCAAGTAGTATTTTATTACAGATTTTTCTGAAACAGTGGGTACTTGATCAACTCTGGTGATTCCACAGATGTACAAATCATAGAATCTTAAAGGTTAGGAGGGACCTCGAAAGATCATCTAGTCCTTTGGGAATGTTATTTGTAAGCTCAAAAGCAGCTGAACGGCACTCAAAAAAAAGGCTGCCAGTTTCAAGAAAATTAATGACAATCTTACATTGTTTGAGAATGAAGAGAGAAGAGGCATTGTGTTAAGCTTGAAGCATGAAGCATTAGACAAGTACATTTGGACTCCTTTGTCTTGACTTCTCTATTGAAGACTGTGATATTGATGAAAACACACTACTCATTGCAATGTCAGCTCAGACAAAGCAATACAGGAAAAAGTAAATACACGGTAACTCCAGATCCCTTTCTCCAAAAGGCTCCCAAGAGTCCTCTATAGCAGATCACTACACAGAATATCGTGTCTTCATGGTCTGGAGCTTGCAGGGTGCTGCTTTGCTGAGCTCCCATTAAAAAAACCGCACATAACAAAGACACGAAAAAACCCCAAGTCAGTCACACTCAAAACAGCTCCCTGGGTGCAAGTAATTTGTGCAGAGTTCCTGTGCCTGATCATTCTTTTTGGTGAGAGACTGATTTTACTTGGAATTGAAAAAATTACAGTTGAACATAATTTAATTGCAAGCCCAGACTGCTATGAAGTTTTAACAATTCCCTGCACTGTTTACTGCTAGATTCAGAAGCTCAACTGACGGAGCAAACCTGTCAGATGAACACTAGAACTAGCACAAGAGTGAGAGGGCCAGAAAGAGAAGACTGTGTCGGTGACACTTCCCAGTCACAGCAACAGCACTTCTGGCACCACACTCAGAGCACAATGGCCTGTGCAGGTACCAGTGGCTGCCATCTGAATATAAGAGAACTTTCACTTAACACCATTGTCTTACCTGTGGCACAGAAATGCAACTTAATATATAACTTGTATTCATTTATATGATACAAGTATTCATGATGATGTATCAAATGCTCCAATGAAATTGACAACTTGTGCAAACTAAATATTTTAGATTTTTAGATCATTGCAATTAGGGACCACATTGCTGTTACTGATGGAGCGAGGGAAAAATAGCTTTGTTAATACTGTATGTTTTGCGTGAAGTCATCTCTACAGAGAAAAGGCTTTTTATCCCCCTCTGGGAGCACGTGTGAGAGCGGTTACAGCAAGCAGCAGCTTTTCAGTTACTTTTATTTTGGTAAGACAAAATGAGTGAAGGCCACAGCTGTTGATTTATTCAGATGCCGAAGGAAACCATTAGCCCATTGGACCCTGAAGATGAGATTTCTTTGTGCTGCATGTTAATATGAGGAAATCCCAAACAATGTCTGCCAGAAGGATTTAATACAAATGCAAAAGGCTAAATGTAGCTAAAAGGGAAGGAGGAAGGTGGCTGCTTATAAGAGAAAAAAAAAAATATGCCAGTGAAAAACACAGTCTGCTTTTTTTTCCTGCTGAAGTACAGTGTGATATACTATAACCAAACTGTGATGAAAACTCTCCAGTATTTAAATAAAATAGAATACCTTTGAAACTACATGCATGGTTACACATATGGTTATACTGTTAATGACTACATGTCCATGTGAAATGTTTTTTATTGGAATGATAAAATAGTGGTTGGACTTCATGATCTTAATGGTCTTTTCCAATCATAACGATTCTATGATGCAGAAGGAGCTTTTCCATGAACTCCCTGCTGTCTGCAGCTTTGTATTAATTAGTTGTAACAGCCCAGTGTGAACAAATGCAATCGTTGGAAGAGATTTCAAAGAAAAAAATGTAATAGTTACCATCAGGGTAATAACTACTCTTTCAGATTACTGTTAAAATTGTGTCATGGCAGAAACATGATTAATTGCTGTCTGTATTTAGCCTGAATTTCCCATACACCTCCCTCTCTCCCAATTCTTTTCTTTCAAGGTTCAACACCTACAAGTACTTTCTTTCATACCTCTGTAGGACAAGTGCCATTTCTAATACTTAATTCAGGACTTTAGAAGTGTTTAGTACTGGACAAGCTGTCATCTACAATAACGTTTTAATCAACACTCTGTTCTATTTGAAGGACTTATTTTTATAAAACAAAATGAGGCCACAGAACTGAAACTTGTCCTGGCTCCCTGTCTTGTGTAAAATGGAGTAAGGCATAGGAGTTTTTGGCAGGAGGTAAACAAGTAAGACAAAAGAAAAAGCAGTTTTTGGTAGCCAAGATTAGAACAGATTAGGGAGAAGGTAATGTGATTGACTAAAGAGGCTGATAATACTGGAGGAAACTGGTCAAGTGTGATGGAACTTGAAACAACGGACAGAGGAATTTGCTTCTGCTGGCTGATGTTCCTCAACCTTTTCAACCAGGAACTTAAAACAACAAACCATTTTTGTGGTAGTGTCACAACAATTCACAGATAAGGACAAGTAAATTAGGATAAACTTCCAGGGTCCATATTACTTCCCTCATTTTGGTTGCTTGCTTGTCCCAGTGTTGTTCCAATGCAAGTGGTTGGTTTACGAAGCCACATTCAATTATTTTGCAGACCAGTTCCTGAGTTCTCATAGGTCACTCTGTTGTTGGAAAAATTTGCCATTAGTGCATGATTCTTTTGATCACCTGAAAACTGGTACCCATAATTCATTAGGATCACCAACCATCTGTAGCTATGCGGTACTTCATCCTCCTTTAATAACAATCTGCCATAAGGACAACAACCAGTAGCTCTTTAGGTGGATGGAGGGAGCTGTGCTGTAGCTGCAAAGGGTCCAGGCTTTCTAAGAACCCTGCATAGCTGCTAAGATAATGCAATAATGGAGTATTTTCTCGGAGAGGAGGTGGGGGGTAAGAAGAAAACATAGACACAGCTGGTTTTGCTGCTTAAAATAATACAACCCCACCGACAACTAAAAGAAAGAACAGAATTAAGTGTTAGTGTGCAAGCTTAATTTGCTTTCTCCTTGAAAATCTACTTTTTGATACAGGTTTTATTGAAGAAAACATCTGCTCTGTGTTTTTATATATTTTCCTGACTTATTTTGTAGAACAAGAGGATTCACTTTCCACTGAGTATGGAGTGATGGGAAAAATACTGTGCAGGCGGAATGAGCTTTTTCCCACAGATTGTTTTTTAACTGAAGTTTATCTGTTGCTTCTTCAAACCAGCAGAGGGAGTTTTCTCAGCTAAACAATTTTTAACTTCAGAAACACAAACCTATCTTTTTTTTAGCAATGTTATGTTGCCTAGTAGGAGATGCTATTGAAAACAAACGGTGACATTTTACAGTCAACACTGTTTAACTCCTTAGTGCCAGAGGTTGTATGCTTGCAGTCAATTTCTATGGGTATTATTGAGCAAGAACTTGCTATCATGAAAAATGTAACAGAGGAGTAAAAGCAGGAAAAATTGTCTCAGCTAAAGAGGAATGTACAATTACCACAGTGCTTGTTTCACTCAAATGATCACGAAACCATAACGTGTTAACAGCTGACACATGACTTTTGTTTGAAGAAAAAAACTCAGTTCCTTTATTTTTTTTTTACGCTCTGGGGAGAAGTTTTGAAAGTTCCGGGTTTAGGTTTCTTTATTTGGATTTAATGGAGTAATTTTAAGCTTACCACAGTGGCAAAAAAGTTCAAGTGAAACGTTCACTGCAGCACTACTAGGAAAAGAGCCTATCATTATTGCTAGGTTTGGGGTTTTATTTTGTGAGAGAAAAAAACCCCATATCCAGTGAAAAATTGTATCACTCTTATTTTATGTTATAAACCTACATATCAAGCTCTATACAATGACCTCTCTTGTAAAATGGTAGCAGTTACTGATGTTAACAGTGAGTATATTCTTGATCTGCGAATGTGTCACAACTCTTCCTGCCTCAAAAGCAAGCAGTAAGTTTATACATTCCAATAAGCTCAACCATAAAGCATTTAAAATTCCAATATTCCATTTAAAAAAGTTTTAAAAAGTTTCACCTCAGGAGAAAATAATCAGTGTTATTTTGAGAAACCTAAGTGGATTTGAAAATCCTCTGTAAGAAATATGCACTTTTATAACTCCATACAGTCAGAGTATCAATTCTCTACATTCTGAATACATTACCCGAATAAAAAGCAAGAATCCATGATCCCTGTAAAACAGCAAATTTACATTTGTGTATATGTATAATATAATATATTGCATATATAATTTATATATTATTAATATGTATTTGTATCTTTCCAAAGGGCTGCATAAATAGTGATCATTACATAATATTCGAGTGAAAATGGCTAAATAAATGTTTCATCTTTTACTGAAGTGGAAAGTCGGGAAGGAACTCATTGTAGGGGATTTAGAGATAATTACTGGCGAATGAGCACTTAGCACCTGACATCAGACATAGAGCACATAGGAAAGAAACTAAGTAGTCACACGGCCTAACGGTTGAGCCATAAGAGTTAACAGCCTAGCACAGATGTATTTTCCTTATATGTATTATATTTGTCAACTCATAGAAGAACGCTAAATAGGGGTCCTGTGCTGCTTTGAGTTACACATGACCAAACTCTTTGTCTTTTTGCAAAATCCACTTCAGTGAAGTCTTGTCAAGCTCAATGAAGCACGAGGCAGACACAACAGCACCCACATAACTCTAAACTAAAGCCCCAAAGAAGGATCAGCTTTAGACATGGGTAAACCAGAAAACTGTACAGGGCTGCAGATGATGGATTTGGCAGCATCACAGCCAGTCATCTGGGCAGAAAATGACTTTTGGGTTCAGAAGCCACAGGTGCTCTCTCAGGAACCATGCCAGGTCTGCGTCACTGGTACTGGAAAGGAGATGGAGGGTAAAGCATGGGACCATCTGAGGTGGTGGTTCACTCTCTTCAGAGCAGATGGGCTCAGAACAAAAATCGGGTTTTGTACTCAGACTGAGGCTCTGAACCAGCTCTGGCCACAGTTCTCAAGACGTGTGAAAATAAAAGAGAATTTCAGAACATCAGCATCTTGTCACTGCACAGCGTAAGAACAGACAATCAGTGCTTTGCTTTCCAGCATGTTCTAGACTGAAGAGGAGGGCCAGAATGAGTATGATCCAAAGGTAGTAACGATGCTTAAATAAAGTAGAATGAGCTTTTGCCCTAGTTCAGACCAGTTTCCTGGAAGAAGGCTACAAGGAGCATCTTCAACTCTCTATAAAGGTGTACACTATGGATACTTTCTTTCTCATCTCTCATTCATGCATACTTGGCCTTTTGGTAGGGTTTAAAAAGGCAACAATTGCTACATGAGATCAAATTAACAATTCTTCTCACCCTTAATCCAGTTTCTAAAGTATGTAGCTCTTACAGAGAAGACAGAAGAGGATAATTCGTCCTCATGGAAGTTATTTCTGAATTTTTGTTGGAAATGACTTCTAACTTTAAGGACGATGTTCTCTTTCTGTTCCAAATCCCCTCTGCTATTAACTAACGTAAATCTGGGGGTGTGGGATAGGTTGTATTTTTTTAAAAAATAGTTTCTCCTTTTAAAGGGAGTATCATGGGGCCATTTATCACTGTTAAATGCTGTATCTGCTTCAAGGAAATGTTGACTCTCGTATGTTTCCAGTTCTGCTATCGGAAGAAATGGAAGCACTGTCTACCTCAAAGTACAGTGGAGGACACAAAATACCATACTACAATATAGTATATGCTTATTTAAACTCTCAGACTTCACATTTTGTCTTCAGTATTCATTATCTGACTCATTTTCTGTTTATGTGCCATGAGAAAGATGCTAAGCAAAAGCTGACTCCTGGAAATACTTGACATTCTTTTCAGGCTAATTTTGTCATGAGCTTGGCTGAAATGGCTCATTTTGAAACCCTCATAAAAGGATATCTGCAGCAGGGAAGACAGAGTATTTCCATTTCAGAGAGCCCTGCTGTGTTATATTCCCTGATTTTCATCAAAACCAGACCGTGTTTACTTGTCCTTCTGGCCTCAGGGTGACTGTTTTTTCTTTAGATTGGTTTAGTTCTAAGTAGTCGTTTTCACTCATTCCTGAGTTTCCCACAAAAACCTAAACAGTGGCAGCCTGATGTATCTTCGAACACTTTCCTCCTTTCTTAAGTGCATCTTAACCATGAACTCTCCAGAGGCAATGCACAAGCCCACAAACATGCGCATGACCTCAGCCGTCTCGAAGGGCAAAGGGCACTTGCCCACTTTCCTCCCTGGCCCTTCCTGCTGTCAACCTGTTCCATTTTCCTTCAGCTGAGAGAAGGGGCCTGGCCCCTGCAGCCACAACTGACCCCCATTCTCAAAACTTCTCTGCCCATCTATGGGCTTCCCGCCGTGGGTGTTTTCGGGTAGAGGCTGAAGCCGGGAGGATGTGGTGAAACCCCTGACTGCAGGGGGCAACCCCAGGTTTTGCTGAGGGGCTGCGAAGCCGTGAGGCAGCTCCTTCCCTCGGGGGCAGCTGTGGGTGCGGGGAGGGTGACAGCTTGCCCCCTAAACCGCACGTCGGTCAGGAGGGGACATCGCCTCGTCTCCCGAGGAGAGAAACGACCGCGAGGCGGGCGGGAGGCTGGGCGGGACACTGAGAGGGAGCGGCGGACGCACGGGAGCGTGGGCGCAGCGGCCGTGCCGCCCGTCCCGCCGCGGGGCAGCGCGCGGGGTACTGCCGGGGACACCTTCCCGCGCGGGGCGGGGACGCGGCGCTGACGTCATCCCGCCCTCTGCCAACGGCGGGGCGGCGNGCGGGAGGGTGGGTTTGGGACGCGTCTGTGGCCGTCGCTGCCTCGGGCCGCCGGCGGCTCGGAGCAGCCCTTTTGCACGCCCGTAGCGGCGCGGATGGAGCCGCCGTCCCTGGCTTGAGCGCGTCGGAGGGGACCCAGAGCCGGAGCCGCTCCGCCGAGCCCGGGCGGGCGGGCGCAGCATGGGTAAGCGCGGCGGGAGGCGGCGAGACGGGTGCCCTTCTTCCCGCTGCCCCCGGACCGCCTCCGCCGCCCTTTGTCTGACGGGGAGGGCGCGGATCCGGGGTGCCCGGGAAGTGCCGCTTCAGGGCAGCCCCCTGAGCCGGTACCCGCTGCCTTCGCGGAAGATGTGGAGGGGCCGGTGGAGGGGCCGCGGGAGCTGCCGTGGGCGCCCGGGCGGGAGCCGGCGGCAGCAGGTGCCCGTAGGTGCTGGGCTAAACGCTGCCTGTGCGGCGGGACGGAGCCGGCTGAGGCCGGGGCCGCTCCGTGCTGCCCGCCGCTGCTGGGGGCTTGCCACGGGAGCCCCCGGCAGGACAGGGCGCGGGGCAGCGCCGGGGGTTGCGTGGGTTTCGTTGGAGAGAGCGAGGTTCGCAGCCATATAGCGAACGGTGGTCTGGCGCTGCTTGGAGGGAGCTTGATAAAAGTTTTTTTTTTTTTTTTTTCTGGTTAAATCCAGCCCCTCTCACCTTTCTTACCCAGCTTCAGTTTGAGCTGCGCCTTCACCCGTTGCTCCACCAAGGTGTTGGCTTGAAAAAAAAAGCGAGCGTACAACGACTCAAGAGTATTCCTTTTTATCGTAATGTGCCAGTTTCAAGTTTACACTTGAAACAATCGGTTGCACCGGGTCTAATTTTTAATGCAAGAGTGGCTGCGTAGGGAAGTACGAACGAGTGAGTTAAACAGCACTCTTCAGAGCCGCCTTTCCTTATTCAGAATTCCCTCACTGAGCTACAAAATGGTCCATTGACCGTTTTACCTGTCTTTGTTTCCTGCCTTTGTATTGTATCCCTTACTCTCTTGTCCTCTGTAACATCAGCTGCTTAATGTACTTCTGGAAGGGTGTGTGTCGCGGTGGTTTTGGTGTGTTAAAGAGGCACGCGTGTGCTTACGCCGCTGTATGCAAATATGCTACTTTTCAGCACAGTTAAGGTTTTCAAGTGGAAGAGTACGTGGATTTGGGATAGCTTTCTGTATTTCACCTCATACATAAAAAAAAGAGGAAGAACTACATGATGTGCAGATCAAACATACAGTTAGTGAAGTGATACGTGCTTCTCCTGACTTGTATTCCTTCTGATTATAAAGGCATACTTGCAGTGTTTTCATCTTGGTTAAAGTTGTCTTATGTGGTCAAAGCACACTTAAAAGGAAGTCTGAAAATATCGAGTGAAACTGGGTTATTAAAACTGTGGTACAAACCAAACTCTATAAAGAACCCATTTTTTTTTGAAGGTTTTATGACAATTCAGGATAGGTGAGAGTTACTGTTTCCATATTTTTGGTCTGTATTTGTATTAGTTACAAGTGAGACGCATCTATCCAGCTTGTTGCAGTGGCTTATGATGGTTGTTTCTAAAATGTTATGGCTTTGTGTGCTAATCAAACATTTTCAACTCTGACTGTCATGGTGAAATATGAAATATCTAAACATTTACAGATGATATGTCTAGGTTGTTAAAATTGTCAGTATGCAGTTAGGAGTACTATATAAGACTGTTAATGAAGAACTGAGTCCAGTTTATGTCTAGGGATTACTATATGACACCTTCTAATGCATTTTTTCCTTAGTTTTCCGTTTCCTAAGTGTTGCTGCTTTCTCTGCCTCTCCTGATGACAGTAGTGAACATATTATTACCACTCTAGAGGCAAATGAATTGAGTGGGTGCATACACTCTGTGTCAAGTAGTGTTGTTCTTGCACATGTTGTTTTAACCATAGCAATTTGCGTGCATGTGCAGTTATAGAACTGTTTCTGCCAGAATGTTGGCAAACTTCTATAACTGTTTGCACAACATATTCTCTGTGGAGATATTGTCTTTCATTCAGATTTTCAGGTGTTATTTGCTTGTGACTGAAAGTAGGGAGGAATGTATGGTAAATGTCTCCAGAAGTAAGAGTGGAAAAAGAATGAACTGATTTGCACTGTGCTCACTGTATTAACTGATGGCCTCATGTTTACCTTGAGGACTCATTCTTTCAGTATTCTATTGATGATGTCATAGTAGAGCTGGCTCTCGATAAGAGATTGTTTGTCTTTTTATGTCAGCTTATGGAAGAGATTTTACATGTAGGAAGTGGCTTAGATGGGACCATTGAGGTATTTGTTGACAAACAAAGGTTTCTGAGATTTATGCAGAGGTAAGAACAGGGCAGTATGACTGGAGGAACCAAAAGGAGAAGGGCAGAAAAATGAAATGCCTTGGAACAGGTTCTTTTATGTTCTTGTAGTAGCTGGAAATCAGTGTTGCAAGAGTATGTGTCATTGAGGTGCTTGAAAGATGGGCAGGAGAGTAGTATCACAGGTTGACAAACACTAGACCATATAAAGTTACTAGTAATGCTTAGTTTCATGCTTAAGCACCATTGGTATAATTGTTTGCCAGCTGTACTAGATTAATCACAGGGATTCAATATAAGATGCTACAAATAGATGAATTAAAGGGAAAAAACCCTTTATCTGAATTACCTCTTTGCTGTCTTGGGTTGATACCCTCTTAGTGGAAGATGGAGTTCCATGTATTGGTGCATTATAACATCTTCTATAACTCAATAAGAGATAATTTTCCTAATTACAGTTGAGAAATGATTTGACGATATGACTTGCACGTTAACCAGAAGGTTGAGCTAAAACTAAACTGGAAATACTCCAGCAACAGTTGATAAATTGCTAAGGTGGCACACTGAAATCTCTTGGATTTCTGTCAGTACCTTTTTAGCTGTATGCATTTCCCTCCCCCTTTTTATTTCCAGACATTTGTGCAAGCTTTCTGCTTCCCACAAAGTTAGTTACATTTAAATTTGCTGCACTTCATGTTTAGAAAATGTTATAAGTTTTGAATACCTTAAGAAGCCAGACATACTTCTCCATTGCTAGCAGAATAAGTACAAATATACATAAATATATTTGATCTACAGAGACTAGTAAGTTCATTGAACATTAAACTGGTGTGAAGCCTTTTGCCTTTTTCACCGTGTTGGCAACAGAAAAAGAAATCTAGGTTTTTGTAAGCAGACAATACTTGTCACAGGGACAGTGACAGACTGTTTCGGCATTTGCTAGCAGTATTATAAGAACGAATTGAAACATTACTTTGGTGTTTGTTTCTGTTTTGGCTTTTTAATCAGAGAACAACAAAGAACAACATAGCATGCTCTTTCCCCTGGCCAAATTGACTCCAAACACCCCCAAACAAGTGGGATAGGACAAGTGTCCTTCCACTAATATTTTTACCACAAAATATGTAAGATGCAATGTACAGTTGAACTTTATTCACAGTAAGCTAGTGAAGAAAAAAAATGGCTTAATGAGAAGCACAAGTTATTGTAATCCATCTGCATTGGGGTTCTTGATGAGCCTAATGTTGACAGATTGACTACATTTGTGCTGGCAACGTTAGGCCAAGTGTTTTCTTATCATTATCTTTATGCCAGACAAAACTGTGAGGAAAGATGATGAAAAGTTGACCTCTGGAAGAGAGGTGCCTATGCAACTGGGAAACCAAATTACAGTAACTGGGAAGAGTTAATGGATTCTGAGTTTGAGCCAAAGTAGAGGAGAAGCTCCATCAAAAAATACTGGAGATTGTGTCAGCTCAACTCTTACCCCTTTCCCCCCCCACCAATAATATATGAGCTGCTGCGCTCAGAGTCCTGGGGTGGGAGGGGGGTAGAAGGAAGGCACATGATATAGAAAGCAGGTCCATCATGGGAAGTTCTTTATTTTTTTAAAAAAAGCCCATGATCTGGCAATTGGTAATTTATGGACTTGCTCAAAGATATTTATAGTCTCACTGGACTTTTAGTAGAAGGGACAGGCCATCACGGACTTGTACTAAGGGGGACAAAGAGGGCTTTTGCCCTCCATGGCTACCTGAGGCAATGTGTCCCTGTTTAGCATGAATGGGGACATGTGTGGAAAACATGTGTTTTCAGCATGAAAGTATTTCCTCTAAAACTGTTGCTTTTTCAGCTTGACTCTTTTGTATTTTTGAGAAACTGTAAATGATTATTTGATGGCTTCAGACTGAGAAGTATCTCTACATCTACTTTTCTTGTGTACGATTTGAGTTTTGGTAGTGCTTTCGTCTTGTGGAGAGTTATTCAGGACCATGTGTATGTGTTATTCAAGACTTGACTCTATGCAGGGATGTAACTGTAGTTGCTGTCTTGGTTTCTTTGGTTCCTTAAGGATTCTTAGAGTTTTTGTTTTAGCTAGATAAGGTGTTTGAAATTTTGTCACCTTTGCTGGCCTTTTTCACTCCCTTGACTGCTTGTGTTAGGTTTTTTTGTGTCCCATAGTGGGTTTTTGTTGCATAAACACAGGAAATGTGTGGTCATACACACTGTAGTGTCTGGGGCTGAGACAGCTGCATGGTCTGCCTTGCTCTAATGGTCATTGTTGTGCTCTTCCTGTCCGTTTTGCTTTCTTGGAGATGCTGTGACATATGACTGCTGGTTGAGTATTTCCATAACACATCATAAAATGTTATAAACACATAACATATTATAAAACTAGATCAGGAAGTAATGTTGATGAAAATGCTTAAAGCAACTTCAGTCATCTTGAAGTTAGTGAGTAAATGTAAGTTGGTCAGGTGAATTTTGTTGCTTAGTAGGTCTGGGGCATAGTGATTTTTAGCAGCTAGTCCAACCTGTGATTACCAGCTGGGCACTTAAAATGTATCTGTGATCTACTATAGGGATTTAGCCCTTTTCTTCTGTTCCATTTAAAGTCGATGATGTGTTTTTGTTTATGATTGATTGTGGTTCTTTTTTTTTCTTTCAAACTGACTTCATATGTTTTGAAATGTAGTTAAATTCTGTTCAGCTTGCAATGGATGTTGCTTTTCTCATCTACTTTGAATTATTAATTTGCTAACAATGTAAAATGTTCCTCGCCCCCCGTGAAGAGGATGCCTGTGCCTTTGCTGTTGCATCTCTTTTTGGGTATGCAGTGATGAGAAATAGCGACTTTGTCGCTGTGATGGTGTGAGCATAACTCTGCTTATGCATTGCCCTCCACTGTTCTGTTGTGATGGTTGTTAGCAGGACTGAAGTATTAAAATTGCCTGTTCGGTCACCTCTTTTCTAGAGTGATCCCTTGCTATGTTAAATAAAAGCATCAAAACTAGATCTTTAGTACTCTAGCCTTGCCTTGAGCAGGATGTTTGCCTAGATGGCCTCTGTGGATTCCTCTCGCTCTGAATTGTTCTGTGTTTCTTAGCATATACTTCAATTTATTTGAATAATGTTGTGACATCAGCACAGCCATTTACTTTCTCTGGCTAATGTCCACAAGTATTTTTAGGTGCAATTATGTTTTATTGCTCTAGCTGTATGCAAAATTGACTTTCTTGATGTAAAATCAGTATGAAATGTTTTTTCAGGAATGAAAAATCCTGAATCTTTGTAGATATTTTTTGAACAGTGCATCTGTATTTCCTGAAAAATTTAAGACCACCTACTGCGAGTCCCAAATCAGACTGAAAAAGAAGTCACACTATGTGTCTGTCTGCCAAATGAGTTAACTCTTTCCACTTTTGGGGAAAGAATATAATATGAAGTCATTTAGAATATTCAGTAAACTTAGAGGAAAAAATATTGACTATAACATCCTCAAGGTGCAAGGCAGGATTGCTTTGGGTGGAATAAATTAGAATATCAAAAAAAAAAAAAAGAACCTGTTTCCTTTAATTTCAGCAATTGAGACGGTGCTGATTTGTGATGTTACAAGGGAGGGTTGTAGCTGGAGCTCAGAAGCAGAGATCTGTCTGCTTGTGTGCCTGAGTGCTGAAGAGCTTTATGATTGTAAATTTTGAGTTTAAATGTGACATAATTGTTAAAAAAACTCAAAGAGAATTTTAGCACCCTTATTGCTTTAACCAGATAAAGTATTACTTTAAATTATTTAACTAGCTTAAGCTCATGTTGTTTTCTTAACAGTAATGAATTTACCATAAGCATTATACTTTCTGACAGTAGAGCAACATGTAAATGATTTTGGAATTGAGCACTACTAGATAGTCTCTTTTTTTTTTTTCTCTTCTGCAGCAGCTGAGTGGTTGCTGTGGATGGATTTTTTGTGGATTAGAGTTATTAATGTTTTTTTATTTTAGTTTTAAAAAATATATTTCTGCCTGAGTTCCTGGAAATTTGCCTGATGTAGCATTTTTTAAGTCGACAGTTTCTACCTCTTGGATAAAATTATCAAGTGGTCAGCCTTAATCAAATGTTTTTGACTCTTACACAATTTGATCTTTTTATACTGGTGCCTAAATAAAGTCTCACCCTTCATTTACCTGCGGCTAGCAAGTATTGTCCTCTTCCCTCGCTTGTACAACCTGAATCTTCTAAAACTTCCCTGGCTTACTGGATTAGTTTTCAACCAGGCTAGCTCTCCAGAAATTGAGACTAAGTTTATGGTTGTATAAACAGTGAATGGAGGCAGAGGGAGGATGAGGATGCTGCTTACAGCAGTGTTAGCTGCAGCAGATTTACAGCAGTTGTCTCAGTTCTGTCTGACAGAAATTACTGGCTTCCCACTTAAGCTCTTTACTTCAGTTGTGGATTTATTGGAAACGTACCAGTTTACCTTAAATAGTCTTTTTTTTTTTTCAAGCCACATTGTTTCTTGTTTATTTCCTGAAAATAATAAAAAAAAAAAGCAGAACAATAAGCAAACTTCTCAGAATGGTTCATTTCCACTCAACACACCTCTGGGACTAGAGGGAGAAAAGTCTCCACTTTAGCTGTGTGAAGAAATGAAACTGCTAGTTTGACGAAGCTTTCATTCTAGTAAAGGAGAATCACATACCTTAACTCTGAATTTGTATCTTTAATTATGAAAGGATTTGTTTTGTATGTAATCTCTTCTCTGAAGTCATCCTGTGGGTGCAGATTCGTGCTTGTGCTGCAGCAGAGATAACTTTAGGCTACTATCAAAAAGAGTTTTGCGATGCCTCTTCCTGGCCTGCCATGGCTTTAAGTGGTTTTGAATCTGTGTTGTCAGCTGACAAGCTTACTGCTGTGGAATGGTAGAATCATTTTGGTTGGAAAAGACATTGAAGATCATCAAATCAGCCACTAACTTCACGCTGCCAAGCCCACCACTAAACCATGTCACCCAGCACCTCATCTGCATGGCTTTTATCTACATGGCTTTTCAGGTGACTCCACCACCTCTATGAGCAGCTCGTTCTAATACTTAACAACCCTCTGGGTGAAAAAGTTTTTCCTAATCTCCAGTTTAAAACTTCCCTGGTGCAACTTGAGCCTCTTCATTACTGGAGAGAAGAGACTGACCTCCACCTCGCCACAACCTCCTGTAGTTGTAGCAAGTGATCATGTTTCCTCTCAGCCCACTCTTCTCCAGGCTAAACATCCCCAGCTCTCTCTGCCCACTGCCCATCAGACTTGTTCTCCAGACCCTTCACCAGCTTCATTGCACATCTCTGGACACACTCCAGCACCTCAGTGTTTTCTTGTAGTGAGAGGCCCAAAATTGAACACAGAATTCAAGGTGCAGCCTCTATCATATCAGCAGTCTGAGTGGCCTTACTGTGACTGCACAGTCCTGTGCAAAGAGAGTGAAGGGGACTGTATGTCAGAATCCAGGGAATGGAGAGTGTTTCCCCTTTTCCATTTTAGCCTGCAGCTACTTTACACTAGATCCAAGCTGAAATTTTGCAAGTTTCTTCTGAGTGTTTATATTAATTGCTCTCCCTAAGACTTCATGATCCAGCAAACTGATTATTTCACAGCTTTCTTGTTCTTGATCGATGAAATGCGTTATAAAATTCCTTGTAATCTTGCTTTATCCATTTTAAGCCAGCCAAGTGTCCTTTTTAAACTGTGCATCTAAGTCACATTCTTTTAATTTTTAATTGGTTTAATAATATGTTAAAAAAGAAAATAGCTTCTAAACAGCTAAAACTTGTCATTGAGGTCCTTGTTGTGGATTTCTGGTTTTAGTTGTCCTCAGTAGTGCGTATATTTTGAGAAGAAGACTGAGCACATGCATATGTAAAAATATGCATCTATCCTACATCCTGATTTTTTTGCAGCTGGATTGGACTTTATTGTTCCCATCACTTAAATACTTTTATGAAATTTGGCTTATTTAGTACTGTCATAAATCCATAAATGCAATTAACTAGAATAATCCTGTCTAAAATATAAAGTAAGTATGGTGCTGTTTATTTTAATGTTTGAATGTTTCTATCAGGGAAACTCTTAACTGCTAAAACAAATTGCCAAAAGACACGCTGGATCCATTGTTTCATGATATGGCCGGTCCCCTGGATGATGCCCGTATTGGTGCATTCTTTAGTCTTCTCTTTCGGCAGATTTAATGATCGTGTGTCCATGGGATGATCTGTTTCAAGACACTGGCCAGGGCTGAATCCAACTGGAAGACAACCAGCTGGCTGATTTGGCAGCAATCTAAACCGGCACACCCGTGAGCAGCACAACTGTGAGACCAGCTCAGGGGAGGAAAGAGGCAGTGGTGTGAGAATGAGCAGGGAGAGAGCGTGCAGGGTCATTTCTTAATCCGCAGATTGTTTGAATCGCTGTAAGAAACTCTGTCCTCTGTAAACGACTAAAGCAGAGCCCATCTAGTTTGATTTCCTAAGTGGTTAAATGAAGAATGTTCTTTTGTTCAGACTTTTTATTATGAGACTTCACAAATTTAGCTAAGTTTACAAGCTGCCTGGAAGTATTGGCAGAATTTCTGACTGTCTGAAGAGTGGACCGTGGGCTCTTTATTTGAAACCTTAATGTCTCAAGCAACACTTATTTTTGTGTTCATCTGAGTTAGTTCTGAAGCCAGATGAAATTAAATGGTGTTCAAAAGCAAGGCAGTGAAATTGTTGAGCGTTGTCGGCCTTTTGTAGACATGAGGACAAAATTAAGTACATTAATCCCATACTGTTACGGGTATGGTAGATAAGGAAGCGGTGAATCTTTCATAAAAGTGCAAACAGCAGAATACAATCCTTTTACTAAGCATAACTTTCTTATCAGCTGTGCTGGTTTTGGCTCTTGAAAATCAAATACCCTGCTTTGCTTGCCAGACTCAAGCAATATATGGTTCTGGAAATGTACCTGGCCCTTCAACACAGGGAAGGAGAGTTCATCTGTTAAGTGGAATATCATCATTGTAAACATTACATTAACTTTTTCACCTTATGAGAAGACTGAGTATAACAAGATCTGCTCATACTGCATATCAGTATCTGTGTAAGGATGTGGTGCAGGGAAGTGGGGAAATTGCAAACTGTCTTAGATGAAACCCTTTGCAGCTTGAGAAGAGCTTGAAGGCATTTCTTGTAGCTGTATGTGCTGTGGGGTTGTACATCAATTAACAATGTGATTGTTCTCAAGTCAAAACACAATTGGGAGTGCATAAAATTGCTTCCTCTAATTTTCATATGTTCATCATCTTACTAGATGCTTATTTTGTGGTAAGAGAGTTTGTTCTTTCAATCTTAATGCTGTGTCCTTACTGAAAGTTATTAAGTATGTATATGGATTGCAATGTAAATTGCTTCTAACATGCAGATAGGAAAAAAAAACCCTACCCTGGCTGATAACTGATGGGAAACCGTAACCTTGGTGAATAGCAGATGAAATAAAGCTGTTTGAGATATTGAGTTGTGCTGTCAGTAAATTAGACACAGCCTGCCATCTCCATCCAGCAAGACCATGCTGATTTCCTGTGAAGACAGCATTGCTGGATCTTGCTGTATGCTATTGTATCATGCTTCTACAGTTCAGAGCAGCAATAGAAGCGGTAAATCCTGACCTGTGTTTTAAGAAGAGCTGAAGTTACATTGCTGATTTTTCTCATCTTTTGATCTTTACTCTTTCTTGTGTGTGGTTGGGTCACCAGGGTTGTGTCTGGTAGTTGTGAAACATGTGGGGATGATCAAAAGGATTTAATTTGTGCTTCTGAAATCCAAACTACTGCTTCAAGTGGATGTGTTGAGAACAATGGAGAAGAGGCTTAGCTTTCTATGAACTTGCAGTTGGGTGCTTTGTCTGCTTACCGCAGTGACTGGTGTCCCTTGCCCCAGACAGCTTTTCATAACCTCCCGTAAGGCTTCCACTCCTTTCTCAAATTCTTCAAATACCAATCTCTCTGTGTTACTATCAGTTAGCTCTGCAAGACACAGCACACAGTGTAGCTGCTTGCAAGCTACATATTTGGTTATTATCCAACATTCAGGTTCCGAGAGCAAGTGTGTTGGGGCATTTCTGAAGTCTTTTCCTCGGGGAGAACTGTGATTTGGGTGCTTCAGTGCTGACTTTGCAAAAAAAGAGTATGGTTTGTATTTTTGAGATGCTACTGCTTTTCTGGCATGTTTGAACCAAGAAGTGTTCAGGAGGAGAATTATTGGGAGTGAGGAAGGAGGATGCAAACCTGCTTTTGTCAAGATTTTCTTCAGGTACCTAAAAAACCCTAGAGTAGATGAGGTGGGGATGGTTGATGGATGGGCTGCAGTAGTACTGGGGGAATGGGTAAACAAGAACCTCTTACGGTTCCAAAAACACAAATATATCATCCAACATCTATAAAAGAGCAACCTCGCTGTCTACTAGGTAGCATGATCAGGATAGTAGCTAGCAGGTCATGAGAACTGATTGTTCCGCACTACCTGGCACCTTCAAGTCTGTCTCTAAAATACTGAGTCCAATTTTGCACCTCTTTCTCCTCCGATGCAAGAGGGATGGCAACAAATGGGAGAGTTGTGTGATTAGGAGGCTAGTGCATGTAGTGTGCAAGAAGCTGGTCTAGCCTGGAGAACAGAAAGACAACTCTCCTTGGAGACATGGTGAAAAATATAAGTCAATGGCTGCATGTTAGGACAATGGTAATTCCTATTGAATATGATGGAGAAAAATTGCTATGAGAATTGAGTACTAGAAAAGGTGCCCAGCTTGGCCCTTATCTCCATCTTCTGATGATTTTCAAAATTTAGCAGGACGGTGCCTTGAGTGACTTGATTGGACTTTGAGGTTACCCTTGCTCTGACCATGTTGGAGTAAGCAACATGCAGAGGTCTTTCCAAACGTTGTTTTTCCGATTGTAAGTGTTGCAAGCCATGCAGGTTTAAATGGTGGTCTTAAGATATACTTAAATCCTTCAAAATTCACCTTACAAATGGATGTTTAAAGGAATTGATCTCCTAACTCTTAGAACATATTTGAGCTAATGAAGCAGTTTTATCTCCTTTAAACTATGTGATTGAAATTGTAGAGTGCCCTTGAGAATTGACATTTTGACTGGCTTTTGTACAAATCCATTGCATAAGGATTTCTCTCTGTGCTCTTTAATCAGGGATTCAGGTTGGGTTTTTTTTTTTTTTTGTGTTGACTAAAATGTCCACACTTAAAGTTAATTAATTTTATTGATGCTGTAATTAGGATGGACTGTCCTGACAACATGAAGTCAGATAGGAACACTTGCTCCTGTTTTAATGCTAAGAATGCTTTGTGGTTTTAGCAAGATCCCAATCTGGGACCGTTCAGACTATTGCATCATGTCTGTTTTTAAAGATGAAGGGAACACTTTGTGCATACCGTGAATGATGCTTTTAAGTTTCCATAGATTTATTTCAAAGCCAGATTCTTGCCGTGTTTGGAGAAATACTAATTGTCATTCTGAATTAGATATGTGCCAAATTATAGGCCATCTATCAAAGCATTTTTGCATTTATTTTTTAGAGCATGAAAGGAGTTTTCTTTTGGTTTAAACTCAGAAGACTTTTGGAGGCCTTCTTATTTTTGTAACTCATGAGTTTGTAACATGGAGCTATCATCATAGTGTCCTTTTTGCCTAGAAGAGCCCTGAAAAAAAAACTGCAGGAGGAGCTGAAGCTTTTGCAGTGGCATGGGGACCTGACACTGAAGAAAAGAAACTTTTGTAAGATTCAAATACAGTTTCTGAGGGATATGACTTTGCCAATAGAATTCTAATGAGGGTAAACAACAACAGTCTTCAGCTTCAAACATATTTTTATGAGCTAATTATCTAGTGGAAGTTTTAAGGGAAAACTATAAATACTTTGTTGACCCTGTTGTCCTTTTGCTGCTTATTTGGTGCTTTGGATTTGAACATATAGATGAAGTACAATCTTTCTGTTCTTCAGAGCTTTTAGTAATGGCTTTGTTTTAGCAGCTTTTGTAATTTGGAGTTTTGTGACTCACCTTGACTGTTTTGCCAAATATATGTTATAATATTAACTTAAGGGAAGGAATAGAGGAAGAGGTGCAAATCTATATACTGACCAGTGTCTGAGTCATGATTTAAGAAAATTTGATGTGCTTTTTTTGAAGTACATTCCCCAGTGCTCCCTGAGATCCCTGATTTTCTCTGCATAGTAAATTAATAGCTTCTTTTCACCTTTGCTTGTGAAGATGTTTGGCACCTTTCCTGCAGGTGTCAGTTCTCATTTCCAGGCTAGTTTCTTGCTTTGAGCTCTGTTCAGACTGAAGGAAATAGCAAGTAGCAGAAAACATCACTTTCTGCTTATTGTAACTTCCCAGGTAAAACACCTTGACTGTTCCTGTCATTACAAGGGCAACTACTTGTAGGTGATAGGATATATTAGAGTACTGTTTCTATTTCATGTCTTCCCTTGCTATGAAGGGAGGAGTCTGGCAATTCCTGCTCATAGAAGCGAGGGGATAAATCAAATCCACATTTTTAACATTTATGAAGTCTGCAACTGAGTTTAAGACAAGTATTTCTGTTAATATTGGAGAACACATGACAGAATGTTTCTTTTAGAGTTGGTTTAATATACCTGCAGTGAGGAATATATCACTAAAATGCTTCTTTCTCAGATGGCTAGTAATGATAACTTGTCATCTTCAGGATACAATTTTAGAATTATGAGGTATATGTGGAAATTATTTGCTTTAGGGAACTGAAAATAGACAGACTTTTAATTTAAGTGTGTTCTGTCATACACAGCGGTCAGCACTAGAATGCATTCTAGAAAATTATAGGAGACTGGAGCAAGAAAGTAAAGCATGTATGGTTTTCCTTTTTAATACTTCAGGGCAGGCTGCTGGGCAGCATTTCGGCTGTACCATTTTAATTTCCTTCACAAAGTATCTTGCTAATTGTACTGAAGCCTGCTTGAGATGCTGGCGTTTGAGATGGTTGCTATTAGAATACAATGAATTTCTCATTAATGGAAATAGTTTGTGAGCAAAAGCATACATTTTCAACAGTTTTCAGTTCTGGGCTGTAAACTTAGACATTGTCTTTTATTAAAAATGTGTGGTGAGTCATTTCTTGGAGAACGCACCATTGACTTGCCCAATCTAAAAATGCCTGGCGGATCCAGGGCAGCTTCCAGATGGACCATTTCTATGCTGACAGAACCAAGGCTTCAGGCCTTAGACTGTCTCATGGGTAGACAGATATTTTTATTTTTCTTTTCTTTTCTCTTTTTTTTTTTTTTTTTTAAGGCAAGCTAAATGATGTAGAGGGGTTGTTGCTCTAAGCAGGAAATGTTAGTGCTAGAGTGCGGTGATTCAGCATAGAGCAAGTTACAGAAGTAGTAAAAGAAAAATAGTGGATACTGCAGGGTGGAAAGAAAAAATAGAAAAGTGAAACTTTGCTCAAATGGCCTTATTGCTGACTTCGACAGCAACTGGAGCTGGCTGGGGATTATGCTGCCTGAGAGTTTGCAATTGGGGTGTTAATGGTGTAGCAGCAAGAAGGTATTTTTTTGAGAAGTATTCAGTGGTTGAACTTAATTTCAGTTTGGCCAACTTCTGTGGAGTTGCCTGTCAGCTGTAGATGCAAAATTGAAAGTGTGAGAAACTTCTGTGGGGGATCTGATGGATCTCATGGCTCACAAGAAGCTTGAAAGTCACAGGATGTCTCTGAGAGAGAACATAGTAAAGCCAGTTACTGAAAAGGTTCTTTTATTTGTGTAGTGTATCTAACACCTAGTTAAAACCTCATTAAAAGATTTTTCTGTCCGAGTCACGGAATGGTTTGGATTAGAAGGGACCTTTAAAGATCGTCCAGTCCAACCGCCCATGACATGGGCAGACACACCTTCCACTAAATCAAGCTGCACAAAGCCCCGTTGAACCTGACTTTGAACACCTAAAATGATGAGACATCCACGACTTCTCTGGGCAACTTATTCTAGCTTCTTACTACCCCCACAGTGAAGAATTTTTTCCTTATGTCCAATCATAATTTACTGTCTTTCAGTTGAAAACCATTGCCTCTTGTCCTGTCACTACAGACCTTGGTAAAAACTCTCTCCCATCTCTCTTATAAGCCTCCTTTATATACTGCAAGAATGCAATAAAGTCTCCACGATCATGAGAAACTATAAAATACGGTGGGACATCATATACCAGGAAGGTGAAAGGTAGTTCTGTTATTCCAGCTTGTTACTTCCCATCTTCCAATGATAATGACTTTTCTTTCAAAGCTCATAGTATTTAAGCAAAATGGGAAACTGACAGTAGCTGGGCTGCTGGTGCTCAAGTTTGTGCAAACAAAGGCCCAAGTGAGATACTGGACATTGTGAGACTCTCAAACAATATATTTGAGAGCTGTTTCATTGTTGTTTTGTCTTTTGTTTTTCTTCTTTGTTTTTGTTTTGTTTTTTTTCCCCTGGTGTGTATTTATTCTGACCTTTTTTTTTTTTTCCTTAAAAACAATCTATGTAATGGTTTAAAAGATCCTTACCGTATGTACTCCTTAAGTTTCTAACTAGTCTTGGAAGTCATCACAAACATCCAGCAGGCTTTTGGTGGCTACTTGTGGTAGAAAAGATACACTGTATTCTAGAAGAATGATACATTTTCTTGCTCTTCAGTGCTATGGTCTTTGATTGGAAAGACTTTTCAAAGGAAGTATTTTTAATATGAGAGGAAGGGGAGTTGTAAGACTGAGCTGCTCTAGTACAGCGCTGCATGAGTTTGAGTTCAGGCAGGGAGGGTGGTCTGTCTGATCAGTCCTTATGCTGGGGAAGTGGAAAGGGGGCTTGTTAAGAATTAGGCCTGACACGGTAGCATAGTGACTGATTGTTGTTGTTCATCTAAGGCTACATCAAACCTAATGAGCCTCTGACAAGTGCAGTGTGTTGGAGTCAATATGAAAGCTATTGGTTCAAATGGACCGAATCCTGTGGGGATCCAAATTGAGTCCCTGCTGGGTGGCAGCAGGGTGTTCATGGTGCTTTCAGAGTTTGAGTGGGCACAGCTGACCTGGTTTTATGTAGAACCAGCTTGGGTCCAACAGTGTGTATTTGTTCTTATTAAAGATATCTAGAACTTGAAAGCAATATTTGTTTGCCCAGCACCTAAGCTAATGAATAGTACAGTAGAATAGAATGAAACATAGAATAATATGTAAGTCTTTCAGTTCTTCTGGCATTATGTTGTTTTGTTATAAACTAACAAAAGAATCCTGATGGCTTGGGGCATTTTGCTTAAAACAAGACCATAAGTCAATGTTTGAATATATGAGGTCAGCATTATCTTCAACAGCAGAGTACCTCCTCTCCCATGTCCCTTCCTTATGGCAGCAGAAGTTTGCTTGGCTGGCATAAGGAATCAAAGCTTCAGGAGTACGAAGCAACGTTAGTGCTTTGGTACAGAGCTGTTTATCAGGACTGGAGCTGGCATGACTGGTATGGCTCGCTTGGGAGTAGGCACAGGTAGAAATGTCTCTGCTATGTGTCATTGCTATTTCTGAGGACATACAGGAAGCATGCAAGATCCTTTTAAACTGCTAGGAAGGTAGAACATCCTAATTGTGATGCTTAACACTTTTAGGAGTCCTCGTGATGCAGCTGTTTTGCAAGTCCTTCACGTGGAGCATAAACGTGATGGTTCTGTATGGCTCAGCTCAGTTAAGTGTTCTGCTTAGTGTGACTTAAAACTACTGACTTATTGAAGACTGTGGTAAACTGTCCTGTAAAACTTGTGTAGACAATGTGATCTCAGTTAAGCATACTCTTGTTCAGTTTCTTAATAGCTTGGAACTGCATCCCTACCATCAGAATTGACTGGAATCCAGAAGCCTCTTTATATTCTTTATACATTACATTTATATTCTTTATACATTACATTAAGTTGTGGTTTCATGGCAATTTTGGGCTGTGTGCAAAGCAGCAAGTGGTGAGGGGCAGAACGAGTGGATTATCGGGGTAAACTGCTGGTGTTAGGGCCCTGACATTCATATTGCATGTTTTGGACAGTTTTCTATGAGTGTGGTTCTAGTCTCAACCATTGGACTTCTAATGCTTATTAAACATTATCACGCATCAAGACTGCTATTGGGCTGCATTCTTGGATTTGGTTTCAGTGAAGTGAAATCCAGATTACTTTCTGTGAGACGAATCCACACTGTAGTCTGAAGCATAATAAATGTGTATGGTTTGGAGCTTCACTGAGAAGTGCGCTCCTGATCTGGGTTGTAACGATGATTTGATCAAAGTTGGATTTGATATAGTCTTGCATCTCTGACCTTGCAGTGAGCCATCTTAGGGAGAGAAACTTGCAGAGATTTGGCACAGGATAGTTTTCTCTCAGGCTGTTTTCTTTATCTGATTTAGCAGTAGTATAAATAATTACTAATGTAAGTGCAGAGGACGGGGAGGGGACCATGTGAATGCACTCAGAAGAGAGAATGGGATCACAGCATCTTTGGGTTAAGTCATCTTGGAAGTACAACTCTGGAGGTTTTCCACTTTCCACTGGTGATGTAGCTGGATTGGGCATCATGGGAAGGGAAATACTGTATATTTCCATCTGTCCAATGTTCAGGCTGCTTCTCCTGCCAGTGTCTACAGGGACACGAAAGGCAGAGAAGTACTTTTTTTGTACAAGACCAGTGGTCAAAATGATTTCCCCAATAGTGGGAATATGAAGCCATTACCTGCTTAGTGTGAGGAAGACCAAACCCACATCTGTACCTCTAAAGAACACTTTGATATTTGGGCAACTGCTTGTTATGGTCATTATGGGTTATGTAAGTGGGAGAATGAGTCACAGAAGAAGCCTGGCTGCAGAGCATTAGAGGCTCTTGGCCAGGAGAATTTTGTCTTTGGTTACCAAATCCTGGTGCTTACTTTGTGTGTGTGTGTTTTTTTTACCAGGAGAGCTTCACAGGACAAAACTCATGCAGCTTTGAAAAAAGAGCTAGAATTTTAAGGGCAATGGGGAGTCTACCAGGTCTCTTTATTTGAGTAAATGGGATTTCATTATTGAGTAAGGTCAGGGTAACAGGGAATTATGTGGTGTTGAAGTGGAAAAAATCCTGTTCTTACAACCACCACTTACATTTAATGCTTATGGAAGTGTTTTCATATTCACCATTTAAACACTTGAGCTACTTTTGCAGTGTTAAGGTCTGTCTTCAGTGGCCAAAAGTATACTATGGTATTACTATTCAAATAGCTGGAACTCCTAGCTCACAAATTAGAGGATTGTTTCTGGGGGAAAGCAATTGGGTCTGCAAGACCTGCCTGGATGTGTTCCTGTGCAACCTGACCTAGGTAGACCTGCTTCTGCAGGGGTGTTGGACTAGATGATCTTTAGAGGTCCTTTCCAACCCCTACCATTCTGTGATTCTATGAAGGGACTTTCAGTCCAACACCTGATTTTGAGATAGTGGGGAAGAAAACCTAAGAAACTAGCTGGATGAGTACATTCTTTGTTGAGTCGAAAACTGGCTGATGGCTGGGCCCAGAGAATGATGGGTAATGGAATTAAATCCAGTTGTTGACCGGTCAGCAGTGGTGTTCTCCAGGGCTCAATGTTGGGGCCTTCCTGTTTAATGTCTTTATTGGTGATCTGGACGAGGAGATTGAGTGTATCTTTAGTCAGTTTGCAGATAAAACCAAAAAAACCCAAGCTGAGTGGGAGTGTAGATCTGCTTGAGAACAGGAAGGCTCGTCAAATGGCCTTGGACAGGCTGGAGCAATGGGCTGAGGAGAATTTTATGAGGCTCAAGGCCAAGTGCTGCATCCTGCACATGGGCCACAACCACCACAGGCAACACTACAGACTTGGGGCAGTGTGGCTGAAAAGCTGTCTGTAGCAAAAGGACCTGGAGGTGTTGGTCGATAGTATCTGAACATGAGCCAGCAGTGTGCCCAGGTGGCCAAGAAGGCCAATGGCATCCTGGCTTGTATCATAAATAGTGGTGACCAGCAGGACCAGGGCAGTGACTGTCCCCCCGTACTAGGCACTGATGAGGACCCACCTCGAATACTGTTTTCAGTGGGCCCCTCACTATAAGAACATTTTGATTCTGGGGCTAGTCCAGAGATGGGCACTGGAGGTGGTGAAGGGTCTGGAGAAAAAGTCTGATGGGCAGTGGCTGAGAAAGCTGGGGATGTTCAGCCTGGAGAAGAGAAGGCTGAGGAGAGACATGGTCACTCTCTAGCAATTTCTTGAAAGGAGGTTGTAGCAAGGTGGAAGTCAGTCTCTTCTCCCAAGTAATGAGTGATAGGACTAGAAGAAATGGGCTCAAGTTGTACCAGGGGAAGCTTAAATTGGGCATTGGGAAGAACATTTTCCCTGAGAGAGTTGTTATAAACACTGGCCCAGGCTGTCTGTGGAGGTGGTGGAGTCCCCATCCCTGGAGATACTGAAAAGCCACATAGCTGAGGTGCTGAGGGATGTGGTTTAGTAGTGTGAGGTTAAAGGTTGAAGTGGTTAAAGGTCTTTTCCAACCAAAATAATTCTGTGAGAAGTTTGATAGTTAAAAGGATAAGACTGTGTCTTTTGTTGTCTTTTTTTCTCTATTATAAGCTTGCAGACTGCTGTAGAACTATTTACCAAAGTTAACTCTGTGTGCATGAAAAAACCTGTAAGCTTGGTTTTATAGGAGACTAAACTTTGGTGTTCTATGATAAATATACAAGTGGAAATAACAGTGCTGATAAGGTCGCTTTTGCATATATAGCAACTGTCTGTTATGATAAATTGAAAAAGCAAAATCTCAGCTTCTAATGTAACTACAATTCTGCTGGCAAGATGCTTCTGGAGGCCAAACAGCTCTGCAGGGCTCATGGTCCAGTAAATGACTTTGAAGCTTAACTGAACTAAAACCTGTCTGAGGAGACCTTTATGGAGTATGGCGTGCTTCTCCAGCTCTTTCTGCTGCTTGATGTTGGACACTGTCTCTCCAGGTCTTCATCAAGTTTCAACAAGACTTCCTGAATAGCTGGAGAGTTATATACAAGGATTTCAGTTATTCCCACCCCCCCGCCTCCATTTTATAAGCTATTAAATGTATTTTTCATGGGATTTATTTTTATAACTGGTTTCTGGTTACTACAAAAGGTCACTGGATCCCGTGTCAGTATTGTAATATCCTAAACAAATATCCTGAACGAGTGTCTGACACCCAGTTATTTCTGTTGAAGACACGGGTTTGCCATAATTTCAATATATTTTCCACTCTTTCCCTTGATTTATTTCTGTTTTTTTTTTTTGTAGGGCTCCCAGAGGCCCTTAGTTACCTGTAATAGCCAACTTCAGGAAATAATCTGAGTAGCTGAAGACTTCCTTTATTTAAAATGAGTGAAGATGGGTGTTATGAAGCCATGTGTAATAGGAGGCTTGCCTTCTGCTTTGACACTGACATGTGGTTGGCAGAAGAGCTGGTTATGTAAGTTTTGGAGAAGTGGAGAGTCCACTTGTGCCAGCAGTGACTGAATGTCTTGTGCAGGGAGTGTTGCTACGTTGGCTAACAGCATGAGCTATTTTGTTGAAGAGGCGATGTTATTAGTTAGGATGTTTTTCATCTTTCCCATGGGGAGCAATGTAATCTGTAAATTGATGGGACTGACTGGCTTTGACATGTTTGGTCTGTTTTATTGTTTCATTTGTCAGGTTGTCATTGTACTCAAAACTGAAAGCTGAACAGACTACTCACATAAAGCCTGCTTTAACTATCTTTCTCCCGAAGATGGCCAGTCAATATTTTTTTACTTGGAGTTGTTGATTCAATTGATCTTGTGCCCCAGAAAACAGATCAAAACCTTCGAAAAGCACTATCTGGGAAGTTCTCCACTTATATTTGAAAGCTACCATGGTTTCATGACAGCAGAAACATGTCCAGTGGGGTTTTGAGCATCTGTAAGGAGACTCCATAGCTCCTTAGGACAAACTGTTTAAACACACACACTCATGCAGTGTGTGTATATATGTGTGTGTTTAAACCATTTTGTTCTGTTTCAGTTTGTTCACTTTTCATGCTTTCAGTAGGCACCACTCAGTCTTGTCTGCACCCTCATCAATAAGATCTAGCTGAGCCTGCTTCCAGCTCTTTCAGCCTCTCCTTATGTGAAGATACTCCAGTTCTTTAGTTGTCTTTGTGGCCTATTGGATTAACTCCAGTACATTCATGTCTGCCTTGTACTGAGGAACCCAGAACAAGACCCAGCTCTCCAGATGGGTCTCACCAGTGCTGAGCACAGGGAAAACACTTGTCTTATCCTACTGGCAATAATCCTAATGCAGCCTGTATTGAGTCTGAGATGGTGGTGATTTTCCACAGCAGGCCTTGTAGTGCTGTGCCTTCTGTTCATAGCTAGAAATGTGTATTTATAGCACATCAATGTTTTGGCTATTGCTTGGGCAGCATCAAGGCTGTCCCTCCAGCATTCCTTCCCCCACCTTCACCAGTAGCTGTGGGTGGGCAGGATCCTAGGAGGGGCTATGGCCAGGACAGCTGACCCAGGCTGACCAAAGAGATATTCCATAGCATATGACAACAGCTCAGCAAAATAACCTTGACGAGAGGAGCAGGAAGGTGGAGGCATTTGTGATTCATTTTGCTTTCCAAAGCAACCGTTACATGTACCGCAGCCCTGCTTCTTGGGAGGTGACCGGACATGGCTGCTGATGGGAAATGGAGAGTAACAACTTTATTTGCTTTGCTTCTCCTGTGCGTGGCTTTGCTATTTCCTTATTAAACTGCATCTATCTCAACCTATGTGACTCCCATCTTATTTTCTCTCCTTCCTGACTTGCTCAGGAGACGGGTGATAGAGTGGTATGGTGGGCACCTGGCATCCAGTCAGGGTCAAACCACCACACAGCCTAAGATGCTGATGGCCTTCTTGGCTACAAAGATACATTGCTGCTTCATGTCAGCTTGGTGTCCACCAAGTCCTTCTCTCTGTCAAGCTGCTTTTTAGATAAGCTAGTCCTATCCTTTTCTGGTGCATGGGGTGATTTCTCCCCAGGGACAGGACTTGACATTTCCCTTTCAACTTCAGGAGGTTCTTCTTGGACCATTTCCTAAGCCTGTCGAGGTCTCTCTGAATGACAGCAGATTCGTCTGATCTAGCTGCCATTCCTTCAAGTTTTGTATCATCTGCAGACTTAGAGAAGGTACCTTCAGTCCCATCACCCAGGTCATTAATAAATATACTGAACAACTCAGTGTTGACTCCCTGGAGTATGCCACTGGTGACTTCTGTAGCTGGACTGTGTGTCATTTGGAGTCTGCCATTTTGTACACTTTTCAGTCTGTTTCACTTCAGTCATCTGATTTGTACCCACTTAGTCTGTGTGCGGGGATGTTATGGGAGCCAGCATCTGCTGTCTTTGCCGATTACCACTGTGACCACCTTGGTGCTCTTGGGTGGGACTGCCTCAGCTGCTTCACTGAACAGAGCTCCTAGACACTTGACTGTTGCCAGGGCACTGAACGTAGTCCTGTGTTTCTAAATCTGTCCTGGTTGTTCTTATGATATGTTGTAATTAATTTTCTGTAATACCCTGAATCAACTTGACTCTGATTTGACTTGTCATATTTTTGTTTTCTTTCCACTTTCGTTGGTTGGAAGCAGGTGATGTCTTATGTTTATATTTGAATTCTTGCCAAAACAAGATTGTCACTTGTTAGAGATCTAGGATAAAGACATCTTTGTATACAGTGTAGGAGATGGTTTATGGTGGTGGCCCAGGCTACCTATGAAAACTTAAGAGAATGTTGTCTCCCTCTCAGGTGAGCTTTGATCTTTACACACGTCAAGCTCAAGCTTGAGAAGACTTATTTTTCACCCAAGACTTTGTCATTATGGACTTTTAAGCTATAGATAATTGATTTTATTTGCATTTGAAGTTGAGTGACTTTAGTATCACATCTATTCTTGAGTAAAGCACTTAAGTAAGAAACTGAAGCGTTCAGAAGTATGATCTGCAAATTGACATGTTCCTAGTTACTGTTATTATAAAGAAAAGTGATTCCTTAAAGACATCACTGGACACTGTTTTTGCTTGGGTATTATACTTGAAGACTTTTCAGAGGCTTATTTGGTAGTGGAGTGATTTCTTGCCCATCACACTGTAGTCCAAATTACTTGAACAGTTGATCTAGTGTTACTTGCCAATATTGCGATGCAAAAATTTAACTCTTCGGGACCACATAGTAGCGATATGTGTAGCTTCTTACTGTTTCTGTGTGTCCTGGGTTTGGCACAGTGCCAAGAAAAAAAAAAGAAAAAAGTATGGGATGAAACTATCGTGACATTCCCTGTGACGCCTCCCATTTTGCATGTGAGACAAAGGAGTTTATATTCGTATCCATGAGAGAGAGGGTGTGCTATCAAGTGTCAGTGACTAATACAAGAGGAAATTTGGCACCTACATTTCAAACCTAAAAAGCTGATGTTTCTTTATTATTGTCTGTAGACCACAGAAATGCATGGATTATGATGGGGAAGTTCATGAGATTGTCCTTTGGTTGTTGACATGACCAAGTCTGCGTGCTGCAGTCTGGAAAGGTGACTAAAATGAACATGTTGTGCATTTCAAGCACAAATAGAGAAATGTTCCCTCAAGGAAATACGGAAGCTTTCAAAATAATTAGTTCATGTTGACATAGCATGGGTTTGATTACTCCTGTGGAGAAAGGACCAGGTGTTTGGCTATTTGAGTCGTAATCTGCAGTACAGTAAGCACTTATGTGACTGACATTGTATTCAGATTTCCCGTATTTAACTTTATAAGACTGTCCTATAGTGTGTATATTAAAATAGAATACATGGCATGTATTAGAAGGACTGTGGGCAGTAGGTCGAGAGGTTCTCCTCCATCTCTACTCTGCCCTCATGAGATTGCATCTGGAATATTGTGTCCAGTTCTGGGCCCTTCAGTTGAAGAAGGACAGGGAGCTGTTGGAGAGAGTTCAGCACAGGAACACAAAGATGACAGAGTGGAGCACCTCCCTTATAATGAAAGGCTGAGGAAGCTGGGACTCTTTAAGCTTGGAGAAGAGGAGACTGAGGGGTGACCTCATTAATATTTACAAGTACATAAAGGGTGGATGTCAGGAGGATGGAGCCAGGCTCTTCTCAGTGATGTCCAATGACAGGACAAGGGGCAGTGGGCACAAGCTGGAACACAAGAGGTTCTAAAGAAGTAAAACGAAAAATTTCTTCACTATGAGGGTGATGGAGCACTGGAGCAATGGGTTGTTGAGTCTCTTTCTGTGAGGACATTCAAAACCCACCTGGATGAGTTCCTGTGTGACCTTCTCTGGGTGGCCCTGCTCTGGCAGGGGGGTTGCACTAGATGATCTTTCAAGGTCCCTTCCAGCCCTTGAGATTTTGTGATTCTATAATGTGCTTAAAACCAGAGTTTCTTACGAGAGAAATATGTAATGTAGATATTTTTTACATTTTTATGCATTTGTTGGTTTCCAAAATGATTGCATGGATTGGGTTGCCTGGAAGATGAATTTTTTATTTCTAGACTGTAGGTCATGAATGGCCATTATCTTTATGACCTGTGGCTCCCAGAATTTCCTATCTGTTGGGCAATATTTCATGTCAGCCATTCAAAAGAGAAGTCTGAATTAAAATTCAGAATTCTGAAGCAAGGCAAAACTACCGCCTGCTTGCTGCTGGCAGGAATGGGAGATAGGATGATTTGAAGCAAGTTTAGAGAATATTTTTGGCAAAAATTATAGGGTACAAAAAGTGTACGTTAGGAGTTCCAGTGTATCAGGACCAGATAACTCTGGTGATAATTTCTGTTCATAATGAAGAAAACATTCTCTTTCATAAAGGAAAAAATAAAAACTAAGTCTTCATGCTTATATTTGACTGGTTCCTTTGTTAATGAGTGCATTCGGGAAATAGTTTGCCAGACAGATCATTCTACCTCTTCTTGTATTGTTGGCACCATCGTGTGGTTTCTATGTTTTTTACCAAGGATATTCTAACTTCACCTTATATATACACACTACATATATACTTCTACGTTGCAACATGCATGCAGTAGCACTTTTGATCAAAACTGCCTATAGATCAGAATTACATTTTGATTTTAATGGAGCTATAAGTTCAATACCAAGAAATCATACTTTCTTCCATCTGATTTCTTAATTTGTGAATTAATTGTTGGATATTATTGTGCAGTGATAGAATAAAGAGTAGACTGGGAAAGAAAACTTTGGTAGCAATTCAGAATTTCTGTCTTTTAACCCTGTTGTGCCATCATCTTTGTGTGTGTTTGTTGTGATCTGCAGAGGAGAGTAAGATTTCAGTGTTATGTTTTGTAATGCCTGAGCATCCTGACTGGATTTGTGTGAGAGGAGGGTAGATTATTTGATTGCAGCAGGTTTGTGGAAACTTCTAGCATAAACACAATTTCTTGATGAACAAATGAACCTTTATTGCCAAGCAAGCCTTTAGCTGTCAGCAAGCAACTCTCATGGATCTTATGCAACAAATGGACAAGTATGTAAATACATTGCTATGGTCCTCTGAGTAAACTTAATTATATCAAAGTTAAAGCTTACTTGCTTATTCTTACTCATACAAACCCAGATGAATCTGAAGAAGGCTGCTTTTTACATGATTATGTAATTTAAGCTGTATGATACTGTCAATCGTTCACCTTCTGTCTGTATTGCACTTCTTGGATCAAACCTACAAAAATATTGTGTATGCAGCAATCAGTGTTTTGCAGATGCAAGTATGAGAATTGACAAAGCGTTGCATGAATGTACTATACATGCACAATTTGAACCTTTCTTCTTCCTTGATCCCTCGTATACATTGAGTAACAAACTATTGCCCTGTGGGCAGTGATTCATAATTGGTGAATCTTGGGCTGAGACTTGGCAGGGGAAAAAAACCTCACTGCCAGTAATCTCACCACACACCTGGTGTCATATTCCTAAATTTAATTTATTGTAACATTCGACTGTCCAGTGCTTTTCCTCTCTGGAATAGTTGGGAGCACAGTTCAGAAATGAGTGTTGCTGTTCTTAGCATTTGTCACTAAGTCTGCCTTTTTTTGTACCTGCATAGTTTTCAAGTTGCATTCACTGTGGCTTTTTTTTTTTTTTTCTTTTTAGTGGACTATATTGTGGAATATGACTATGATGCAGTTCATGATGATGAGTTAACAATCCGAGTTGGGGAAGTCATCAGGAATGTGAAAAAACTGGAAGAGGAAGGATGGCTAGAAGGGGAACTAAATGGCAGAAGGGGCATGTTCCCTGACAATTTTGTGAAGGTGAGTTCTTTGTATTGACTGGGTTTTATTGTGATCCTACACCTGGCTAGTTATTGAAATTATTAGAAAATACACTGGCTGTATTTTGTAACAAGATGAGTTTTTCTTTAACTGGAACACCTTTTACATGATTATGTTTTTTTAGTATGCTTTTGAAGGCCTTTTTAATTTGAGTAAGTTCTGCTATTCTTATTCACTTCATTGTTTCTTTGGGTCTGTACACTTGCACTGCATGTTCTATCTCCTTCCCACTGCTGCGATGCACTAGCTGTTGTCTGTAGCTGTGGTTACCTGCTTTAGTGAGGTAAACTGATTAAAAACTAAAACTATAGAAAACTCCCAAGCACCCTACCTCTACAGAAGACCTCAGATCATGAGATAGTTGGGGAAGGGAAGGTCGAAGCTCAAGTCAGCTCAGCTGTAATGAAAAACTGTATCCTTAGGCTGTGGTTTTGTGGGTGCTTCAGCCTGGGTTTAAACTACTTTGTCTGAATGAGCAATCCTACTCTACCCTAGACTCCCTGCTGCTGGCATTACCTTTTTCTTGGCAGGGAACAAGGGATAGGGCAGGGAACGTGCTTGAAATTACAAAATCAGGTTGGCTTTCAGCTTGTTTCATTTCCTGACCAAGCTCCCCATATCTGGAAGTGGAAACTGGAAGTGTGTTGGATAAGTGCTCCACTGGTCTGCAGCACTGTTGTGTCTTTGGATTAGTCATAATTTTTCTAAATACGATCCTCTTCTCTGGGATCTCTGTCTCACTTGGTGCTGTGCATCTGACTTGTGATACTTGTCTTCTGCTGTGAGATACTGCTTCTCAAACTTTGTTTTAGCTTTTATTCTGTGTGTATGTTCTAATTTAATTGTTTCTGTTTGCACCTTCCCTACTTTTTTAAAATGTAAGATTGAGTATGCACCTATTTATTAGGTACTTACAAGGAAGAAGTCTGCAAAACAACTAGGTGCGCTATTCAACGTGTAACTTCAGTCTGCTGAGCTGCAGATATTTTCTCATCTAAACTATGCAAGTGTTACAGGGATGTTATGCTTTGCGTCTTTGTGCTTTCTAACCTTTTTAATAACTTCCAAGGATTCCTTAGCGCAGCTTCTGTAAAGCATAATCAGAGATAATTTAGATATCCCTGTCTCTCTTTTGCAGTGAAATTAATTCTTTGCAAAGCAGGATTATCTAATGCATCTTACTGTGATATTTTCATATTGTTAAAGCTAAGGGGAAATATGTCCAGTACTATAAACATCTCTTCACATTTGCTTACTTAAAATTTGAATTTTTCTGTTCCTCTTACTGAAAAAGCAAAATAACTCCTTTTTTATTTACTGCAGAGGGATCTAAGTATCTATGTTTCAAAACTGATGGAAATAATCCAGTTGTTCTTAGAGAAGGTCTTTTACTAAGGAAAAGTTTGTATGGATGCCTTTCACTTGAGTAATATTTGTTTGTAGTTTAGCTCAAAATCCATTTTGTATTTTGAGTCCTGTATAAATCGTAATTTTACTCTAAGTGATGTTTCAATGATGATTACTGTGTTGATGATGTATTTAATTAGTGCTGAAGTACCATATAGGAAGAGAGCTTTAGACATGACCGGTTCTTATCTCAAGACTATGTTTCTACTGAGCAGCAAAGAGAGATTGGATGTGGCTTTTTTTCCATGTTGAATACTAAATTTGTTGGATATTTTCTTGCCCTTCTGCATCTGTGTCTCTTGTAAACATTGTTTTAAATTATTTCCATCCTGAAAAATCTGTTTGCATCTCAGCTCCAGGTATTTCTAACTGTACAGATGTTCAGTGTGTGATGGCATGCTTGCATATCCTGAATTTCAGTGAACGGACAGCCTGCCTTATAGAAGGCTTAGAGATTTGGAGGATTATAAAGGAAGTTATGTGGGAGAAAATGGTCTCTTTGGCTTCATGACAACAGAGAATAATTTTCCTTCTTGATGCTGGAGTTGAGTGCAGATATGAGACTGAACTTCAGAACTTTGAAAATAGTATGCGTAGGCTGGAAGACTGCTGTGCAGTGATGAGATGATGAGAAAGCATTAATTGTTTGAGAAGTGGAAGTTGTGGTTTTCATCATGGAAAAATTTGGTTATAGTTTCTTTTTAAAAGTTAGTTTAGAGGTAGTAATGCTTTGAGAGTCTATTTCTGGGAAATAGTTGAAAAGCAGTTGAAAAGCTGCTGTAGAAAAACTGAGGATTTTCTACCTCTCCACATCCTACCTGTTCTCATTTGCTGCAGGAGACTGTTCAGTGTAGGCTCTGAAGTACTACTATGATCCAGCTACTGCAAATACCAAGCTTCAACAACAAAACTAAATGCTCAAGCTTGGCCTGGTGGAATGTTAATGCCTGCAAGGTATGGGTGAACTGCAGGAGGGAGGTGGAAACAAGCTGAAGCAGGGTTGTACTTGGGACTTGTGAACAAGGAAGGTCCTGTGAGATATTGATTTATTCATTTACTGCCTTGCCCAGTAGCTCACCACCACACAGAGGTGGTAGTGGTGGTCTCTATATCCTCTGAGCTTTCTGTGGGAAGGTGTCTTACTACTGTAAGTAGAAACCTCTCTACAGCTCCTGCAAGGCAGTGTAGAGTTGAGAATAGAGAAGTGTATCGATGTGATTGGGAGGTAATGGCAAGAAGGATGCTGAAGATGGGCAAATATTGCTAACTTCTCATGACCCACATGAAAGGAAAGGGAGGCTGAAGTTCTGAAAAATGCAAGGAGCAGGAAGCAGCTGGAAGGACACTAGGCTGGGAGGACTAGAGGAACTTTGGGTGTGTGGAGTGGATCTCTCAGGTCAGATTAGTAGAAATGTAACCAGAAAGAGCAAATATGAGTGGACAGGACCAAAGGCTACACCAAGTTTATATTTGGATACAAAATTCTAGGACTGCACTTGAATATTTATTCTTTCCTGAAAGGATGCTCTTACTGCTGTGAGTGTATTTTCATGCATTAGGTGGGGATCTGGCCTCAACTCATTATGCAGATAAATATGTTGCTTTTGTGATATATATGCTGGCTTGTTAAAAATTGAACTGAGGCCAAGATGTAACCTTTCCATGCAGAATTCAATGATAAATTATAATCTGTGCTGATCTGAAGGTTATTAGCATTTGAAGTGGAAAGTGTGTGTTATCTGCTAGATTTGTTTAGCCTCTTCATGGATAAAATCTTTAAAAACATATGAAATATGATAGATTAAGCTGGGTGAAGATGGATGTGTTTTGTTTTCCAAGTGTTAGATGTTTTTAGAGAAGACAAATGAGTTCTCTAAAAGAAGCCTTTGATTTTTCATCAGAAAACTACAGGATAATTGAGGGGGAGGTGCTAATTCCAGATAGTCTTAGATTTTTTTAGCTTTGCCCTTCATCCTGTCTGAGGACAGGAAAAGAGCTTGTTGCCTTGGTGGCAGCTGTCGACTGTCCTCGACTGCCGGGCAGTGTGCAGCTGCTTCTTGCCTTTTTGAAGGACAAGCAAAATGTTGACAGGAGGATTATGGCTGCATGCCGCCTGGATGTGTCAGATGCCCTAGATTTAGACTGTATCATAACTGCTAAAGCACATCAGTCCCTTTCTGTTCCCTCATTCTAGGCTCTGTTAATATGTAGGATTTACTGACATTTTACACCACTCCTCATACTTTCTTTTGTGTGCTTTGACAAGTGCTTGTTCTATTTGAGGTACCGACCAAGGGCTATCAACTTGTTTAAGTTGTGCAAGAAGTAGCTTTTTGATGATGTCTCTTCTTCTCAAGTCTTCTAAATACTGCGTGTGTAGTTGTGGCTCATGTTTCTTGTAACAGTAGTGAATGGGTCTTTGCTATCAGAAGTGCAGAAAAGAAAGCCAACATTTTGTTTTCAAATGGGTTAATCTGTAATACAGACAAGTAGGTGAGCTAAACAGTGTATGATTTTTTTAAATACTCTTATGGAATGTACAGAAGCTTCCTGTGGACACTGATGTGATGCTGTTGCTTGCTACCTTATAACGTCTGGTGGTAACTTTTTTTTTTTTCCGGCTTCTACCCAAACTTTTGCCCATGGATGCTGAGATCCTGAAGAAGGATCGAAGCTTGGTGGTGCCTGGTTCCTAGTATCAGCTAAGACCCAGTCATTTTCTGCAAGCTCATCACTTGACAGGTTAACCAGCAATCTGAGAGGGTTTGTCCTGAAAGATGACTTCCACTTGTGTTGTTTTGCACTGAAAGAAAGAGAACAGGCAGACTCAGCTGCAGGAACCATTAAAGCCTCCAAATATCCTCAGACAATGCTGTGACGGTATCACCATGTTGGATAGAGAGTGGGAGGTGTTGTAGAGGTTGAGAGGTAAGTTGGGGGTGAGATGTCCACAACAGTCCTGAAACCAGAGCATAGGGTTGGCAGTGAAGCTTGTGGTGACTGTATTTGAAAACAAGTAGGTAAAAAAACAAACAAACAAAAGTACAAGCAATTACACTCTGCCTACTTGTGACGCTAATTTCCTTGAATTCACTTTTCAATACTGCCTAAATTGCAGTGCTGGATTTCAGAGTGCATACCCTTCCAATTTTTATTAACAAAACCTGATTGGAAGTTCCTGTTTAAACTGTGTGCATATACACTTCTAGTGGGGTTCAAATATTCTTGTTCCTGACATTGTTATTGCTGTCTTTCTCACTCTTCCTGTATGGGCAATTTAAAACAAACAACTTCATAAATTCCTGAAAGGAATTAGCAGTGGAAACTTATCAGACTTTTATTGTTTTCTTTGAGAGTGGCTTTTCCTTTCTAAAATTCATCATGGTGCAAAACTTACACACAGACATTCATCCCCAGTATGGGTGAGAGCACTTCCTCAATGCTGTTAAATTGAATGTGTGAGGTTGGTGGTTTTTTTGTTTGTTTGTTTATTTTGAGTAGCTCTATTTGTTCTCCATCCTATTCTGTTTTTTTATTTATTCTGTTTGATAAACTGGCAATCTGCTTGCTTTTGAAAGTTTTTGTTAAGAACTTCTTTGTTTTATTTCACTTATTACTGTCTTAGTTTTATGGCTAGCTATATCGTGAGTTTTATGGCTTTTCACAGTAGTAAAACCAGTTTGATCATAAGCTCAAGGCAGTAACTCAAACGAGGGAGGAGCAGCAAACAGATTAATTTGTAGCTTTGATTAGTTAAGGTAGAAAAATTTGCCAGTAGGCTTCGGAGGCATTCTAGTGAGCAAGCTGGACGCTTATCCAAGTGTGTTTGGGATATGCCCCGCTTCAGCTGCTTGCTCATTGGAGGATGTGTCTGGGATAGAGCTGATTCAGAGAAAACTTAGTGCCTGCACAGGTGTGTGCAGCTGCTCCTGTTTAGCTTAGCACCGTGCCTGGATCCTTTTCAGGCTAACGTGTGAACTTTGCTCCCTGTGACATTTTTCTTCCTCCTCCTAAATAAAAAAAAAACCACCTGTAATGCTGGGTGTGTTCGTGCAAATATGTCCTTGGAAGTGGTAAGTTAGCTTTATTTTCCATACGTTCTTAACATGAAATGACTTTGCATTTCAGGTTAATAATTGAGAACAGCAGCACATATTTAAAGGTTGTGATTGCAATATAGGTTCAGATTTAAATAAAATATAGTGTACATTCTTTGTGTTAAAGTTATTTCTGTTACAAAATGACTTGTGTTTGTTTTAGCTTATCTACTCTTTGGTAGTATATAGAGACGCTTAGGAACTGCAGACAGCTTGTGTGAAGAATTTATTTTAAAAAGGATGACTTGTTTATAGAGATTAATTTCCTCTTCAGCTTCCTGGTCTATGTGTTTGTTCACATAAAGAAAAACCCAAGCCCCCTTCCTTCCCTTAAAAGCTCCCCTAGACCAAAACTTGTATTACCACAGCTCAGCTACCTTCTGTAAGGCTATGTCTTTTCTGCCTCCTTCCTATATTCTTGCTGGTAGGATACAGTTAATCACTGAGTGTGCTGAACCAGTGAGAGAAGTTTTGTCTGAACTCCTCCAAGCGTAACCTCTTCCGTAATTCCTTTTCAAAAATAGAAAATTGAGCTCACTCAGAACTTTAAACACGAATTGTGGACTCCAGAGAGATCACGGGCAAGACAGCATAGCTCTCCTCTGAGTTGTTCTTAATTCTAATCTAGGCACAATTAAAAGTGTAGTAAAATTAATTAAGAAAACAAACTATAAGCTTTTAAACAAAATGTACAATATAAGCCATGTGTATCTAGTTTGAAGTAAACAAAATGTCTTTATAGAATGGAATAAAAGCCATATATTTTTCAAGACTTTTGAGATTTGTTTCTCAGGTCTTCTGACCAAGTTCTTTGCATCCAAGTAAATCACAGAAAGCTTGGAGAAAATGCAGTAATTTAATTAATCAGTTCTATTAGCCAAATGATATTTCAGTTAATATAGCTCTTTCCTTGGAATTTTATTGTTTTGAGGAAAAGACTGGCAAAGATTGAAGCTGAGCATTCTGGCTGGTGCTTTAAGACCTATTGCCAGTATGATGGTGCCATCTATTTTTCTTGCTGATTTTTCTTCTGGTTTTTGGAGAAAATAGTGCCACTGAAGAGTTATCAGGCATTGCCATGTGGGTTTGCCTGAGCTGCTTCCATTAGTCTCATCCATCAGCATGTGTCTGGGATTTGCGAGAATGGTGCAAGTATTTCTTGTACTTGTGGTGCAAGAGACAGGTCTCTGCTAGCCAGTTGTTTTGACCTGAACAAACAATGAAACATGTTTCTTTCAACCAGAATGTCAGGATAAATGGCTTGAGTGAACATTGCTTATGATAGGAGACCATTGTTTCTAGAAATAATACTAAAAAAAAAAACCTCAGAGAAAAATAAAAAACACCCCAAACCAGAGAAAAACCCAGCTGGAATACTGGCAGTTGCACTGATGTATAGGCACATAGTCAAGTGTAAGTTTTTTCTGGGATTCAGAGCTAATTGTGAATTATTCTTACTCCCGTGACTTTTGCAGTCAATCCACGATTTGGTCCCCGACTGTGTGAGCTCCTTCTGTAAACAGACTATACCTGGCACGAAGAGGGGAAAAAGGAAGTCTTGAGGTTGGTTTGAGTTTGCACATGATCTGAGACTTTGCTCCATAGAGCTGCTGTTGCTGACACAGCTATGCCAGCACAGCTGCTTGTATCCACCTGTGTGCCAGGTTGTCTTTTTTATATCATCGCCATGTCCACACTGGGATTTTATTGCCTTATCACTACTGATTGGAGATGTGCAAATTATTTTGTATTCCAAGGCAGTATAGGTATGTTGATTAGAAAGACACAGCACAAGCAAGTTACGTAGCTGTATGAGTTATTTATCTTGATGATCTAATAAATGTGAAATGTCACATATGTCTTTGTTTCAGAAGTTAACTATTTGAGTGCAGAAAATTTGGTGAAATGATGGTGGCCTTTTGTCTGTTCTAGATGAGCATCCATGCTTTAAAATGTTTTTAAAAAAATCACCTGTCAAGAAGGCTTCAGTTCATATTTGAAAATTGTTTTTTCATGCTAACTCTATAGCCTCATTAAGTCTTTATTGGCTGAATATAAATACAAAATGAAGATGACACTGGTGCCTTTTTTAATATGTAGTATTTGAAAATATATATTCAGTGTTTTAAAATACTGTGTTACCAAGAGCATGGGAAAAAATGGAAAGAGATCGTAAATTTTGCCTCAGTGGCAGTACTGGTGGAAAGGAAGTTGAGATACTGTACGTCATTAATGACTTCTGTGAATCGTGCTTAATGTGCCAGTTATTTTCTCTGATTTGAGTTATCCAAGTTTATTTATTATGCATGAACTTCTTGCTTTCTTAAATAGCTTATTAGCTTGTGAAGTTTCTCTGTAACTGCACACTCCTTGGTACTCTCAGTAGTGCTCAGTTTGGGTGTAAAGCTTTGTTACACAAAGTAGGCTGTAGGGGTCACAGGTACAGAATCATGGTATCATTACAATTAGAAAAGACCTCTAAGATCATGAAGTCCAACAATTTACACTACCAAGCACATCACTAAACTCAACCATATCCATCAACACCTCATCTATGCATCTTTTAAATATCTCAAGGGGTGGTGACTCCATCACCTCCCTGGGCAAGCCCATTCCAGTGCTTAAAAATCCTCTTGGTGAAAAAGCACTTCCTAATGTCCAATCTAAACTTCCCTTGGCACAACTTGAAGCCAGTTCCTCCTATCCTTTCACTTGTTACTTGGGAGAAGTGACTGACTGATATAACCTCCCTTCAAAGAGTTGCTAGAGAGTGACCATGTCTTCCCTCAGCCTCCTCCAGACCAAACACTGCCAGTTCCTTCAGCTGATCCTTGTCAGATTTATTCTCTAGACGCTTCACCAGCTTTGTTATGCATCTCTGGACACACTCCAGCATCTCACTGTCTTTCTTGTAGTAAGATGTAGTGAGAGGACCCAGAACTGAACACAATATTTGAGGTGCGGTCTCACCAGTGCTGAGCACAGAGGGACATTCACTGTCATGGTCACACTATTTCTGATACAAGTCAGGATTACATTGGCCCTCATGGCCACCTGGGCACACTGCTGGCTCATATTCAGCTGGCTATCAATTAACACTCCCTCAATCCTTTTTTGCTGGACAGCTTTCCAGACGCTCTGCCCCAAGTCTTTAGTGCTGCATGAGGTTGTTGTGGTCCAAGTGCAGCACCTGGCACTTAGGTATTCCTTTAGCCACATGAAACAGTCTGTTTTTTTGCCCTTCCTTATTTAGTTCTTACATTTGCTTTGTACGTAATTTTTATAACTTCCTCTCTGAGCACTAAATAAAGGTAACCATTCCTTTTCTGGAAGCTTGCAATAGCAAGTGTTCCCTCAAGTGTTGTGTTGCTCTTCTCTACTGTAGTGCGTTCAGTATTAAATTAATTTTTTAATGTATGCTTTTCTTCCTTGAACACTGGATTCTGTCTAATATTATAAGGTGATCTCCAAATTAGATGTGGTAAATGTTTTCTAGGTTTAACAAGCTTTTTTGATACTTTTCAATTCCTAAAAATACTATTTTGATGTTTATGTATGAGTTCATTAAATTTGGACTTGGTGTTAAAAGCTTTCAAACTGTTAGAAACTGATGATGGTGGACACATTCCCTGTTGCCTATCTGCTTAGAAAATGGAAACAGAAAGCAAGGGGCATTTTCAGCTAAAAATATTGATGTGTGACTCTTATAAAAAATAAGTCTGTAAACCTCTTTTGATCTCTGAGATTTTGAGATTTTAATTTTTAACTTAGTGGATCTGTTAAGCAGCTAATTTTGTGTCTTAACAAGACTTGTGATGGGCTGAAGATGTGGCAATGTTTTAACTTGCTTTAACCTTTGTGCAGAAGTGGCAATGAGTGAAGTACTGGGGGTTTTACAGGGCATGGAAAGAGATGGTTACCCTGGGAAAGGGATGCAGGGAAGAAGAAAGCTGAGTACTACAGCAGAGGTGGGAAACCAGGTTGATGGTGAGAAGAAGCAAGGGATATTATGAGTTAAACATCAAAGTGGACCAGTAGTGGTTAATGAATCACACATTTTTCTGGACCAGCAGTAGAGAGACACTTAACTAGAAGAGGAAGAAATGTGTCTTCCTGCCTTCCGTTATGAGGGAGGCTTGATAAAACACTACATGCTGCAGGACCTGGATCCATGTTTTGCCGTCTGCCCTGAATGATTCTTGATTTCATTGGTCTAAAGCACTGCTTTGTGGCTGGTGGTTGACAGGACATTAACTGTTAGTATATAAAACAATTTCAAGAAATGTAATTCAGTTTTCAGACGTAAAATCAAGTAGAACTGAAAAGAAATGATATTAACACTTTAGAGATGTTCTTATCTGGCTGTAAATGTGGCAGCACTGTAAAATATTATTTAGGTATTATTTTTAGAAGTATTTGAAGAATAACTTTTTTCTTAATAAAATAGTTGGAAAACATGTAAACATCTGTACATTGACAGCTAGCTGAACATAAGCCAGCAGTGTGCCCGGGTGACCAAGAAGGTCAAGGGCATCCTGGCTTGTATCAGAAATAGAGTGGGCAGCAGGACCAAGAAAGTAATTGTCCTCTTTTACTTGGCACTAGTGAGACTGCACCTTGAATACTGTGTCCAATTCTGGGCCCCTCACTGCAAGGACAGTGAGATGCTGGAGTGTGTCCAGAGATGGACAACAAAGGTGGTGAAGGGTCTGGAGAGCAAGACTTTCCAGGGATGGAGGTGAGGCTGGACAGCCTCTAGTTTGTTGTTTTTTTGTCTTTGGCTTTTTTTTTTTTTTTAAGACTGGACTAACATTGGCCTTTCTTCAATCCTCAGGCACGTCACCTGTACTGCATGATAGATCAAAAATGATGGAGGGAGGCTTAGCAATAACATCAGACAGCGCCCTCAGCACTTGTGGGTGCATCCCATCAGGGCCCTTAGATTTATGCGTGTTAAGCTTGGCCAACAGATCTTTAACCTCGTCCTCATCATCCAAGGGAATGTCTTCTGTTGTCGAGACTATCTTACTATCCGACAGGCTTCCTGAGGGCTGGCCTTAGCGTTCAACGCTGGGGCACAGAAGGCATTCAACAGTTGTGCCTTCTCTGCATCCTCTGTCACCAGAGCACCCTCCTTGTTCATCAGCAGGTTCACATTCTCCCTAATCTTCCTTTTGCTGCTGATATATTTAAAAAAGCCCTTCTTGTTTTCCTTTACTTCTCTTGCCAAGTTTAATTCCAGAAGGGCTTTGACCGTCCTGGTTTTGTCCTAGCATACTCTGGTAGTGTTCCTATACTCTTAATGGAACCATAGAATTGTAGGGTTGAAAAGGACTTTTAGATATTATCTAGTTCAATCCCCCTGCAGAAGCAGGTACACCAAGATCAGGTCACACAGGAACATGTCCAGGTGGGTCTTGAAGACCTCTAAGGAAGGAGACTCCACAACCTCTCTGGGCAGCCTGTGCCAGTGCTCCCTCACCCTCACAGTAACATAGTTTTTACTTATGTTTGAATGGAACTTTTTGTGTTCTAGCTTCATCCCACTACCCCTTGTGCTGTTGCTAGCTACAATAGAAAAAAAGGGATGCCCCAACCTCCTGACACCCACCATTTAGATTTTTTCCATGTTACGTAGGTTTCTTCTTGAGTACTTCCAGTAGTAGTTCCTTTCATCCATGTAGGTCTCCAGCCTCCTTTTCCTGATTTTTCTACTTGTGGGGTCACATTGATCTTGAAATGTTTTTTAGGTCTCTTGTATTTAGCCAATATTAACAATACCTCACATCACAATTTTTGTCACTTGTTTGACAGAAGCTTTATAGGTATCCAGTTCTCCACAATACAATTTTTTGTATCCATACAAAAATAAAATACATGCATTTATAATGGAGATATAAAATCTGTATCAAGATCTCAAATTCAAAGCCTACTTCTGCCGTATTTAAGAAAGTCCAATTGTTTATCTGTTCAAATATTGCATTTATTCAGTGCCTCTAGTCTTAGTCTGTGACTCAGTACTTTGTGTTTCCCAGAGATCTTTCACAAGCCTTAATGCATGGAATAAGAGAAAGAAATGATACCTTGTCTGACTGATGATTCCTTTCTTCCTAAGAGAGAGATAATATGATTGTATGGTCTATGTTTACCGTAGATTATAACACATGTAAGAATATTGATTAATGTTAAAGTGCAGGCTGAGTCACGTGATGTGGGTATGATTTAATAGAAGGAAACACCAGGATTTTGTCCACAAAATGAAGAATTGTGAGCCTGGCTTGAGTCATTTATTCTGTAGCTAATTATATTTTATTATCAGAGAGGAAAAAAAAGAGAAATTTGTGATTTGAATCTGCAGCAGGCACATATATTAACAATTGAACTTTCTGAAAACGTTACTCCAACCATTTATGAAGCTGTGCTATGCACAGAGAGTCCACAGATGTTTTCAGTCATGTCTTGATGGTGGCGAAGTTTGTCAACCAGGATTTTGTGTCTTTGGTTTCTGTATTGTCATGTTTGAAGCATGTGAAAACTGTAGATGGGTAGCTCTGTGTAAAACTCTTGTAAAAACTTTTAGGGGAATTTCCAAAGCCGTACTCTGCTGTTAATGGCCTCTGAATGAGTGGTGTGCAGTGTTGAAGAACTACACCAACAGTCACTCTCATAACAATGTGTACCTGCAGCTCCTGTGAAAACCGATGGAGATTCGTGGTTTCAAACCTTAGTCTTGAACAGAAGTGCCCTTGATTGGAGTGTACAGAAGTTAGAATATTAAGCAATTTCACTCTTAGAAGAGGCAAAGACAAGGAGTGATACTGTTTTACTGTTGGTTCAATGTGATCCTGAGTCAGCACTTAAAAAATAAACCTAGTGATTTAGTGTTAAATAGTTCTTCCTTCAGCCATGAATTAGGCCAAAATGACTGACCTGTGACACATGTTAAACTGAACAGGAGGTCTTGCCAAACACAGGTTATCAAATATGTCCATTAAAAGATGATGACTACTTTCATCTTGAAAATGGAAACCAATCATTTAAAAGAGTAACATTTAATCCTCCGGGGAGTCAGGGGCAGCTTTTGACCTCTCCAAACCCAAGTCCTCTATCTGGAGGTGGAACTTGCTCTGACCTCCTGAACGTTCCACAGAAAGATCTCAGAAACTTCGCAGTTATTTTAGTTCATAAATTATCTGCCCCTTTAGTTGATGTCAAACGTTGCAAAGGAATGAGACACATAGGAATAGCTACAAATTATTCATCTTTTGTTCTTTACCTTTGACTTTATTAAATATTTCACCTCTGTGGGCATCTGCGTTGAGGGTGAGAAAACATGTTTTGTATTCAAGGAGGAAAGGTTGGCAAAATGGAAGGATGTAGGCTATCATAGATTGAAGAGACTGGAGCTGTTAAAGGTGTCCTGTACCAGCCTATCTGATGCTGTAACTAGGAAAGTAAATGCAAGAGGTAATAGGTGCTTAAATAATTAGCTATGTGAAGATTTTTGTGTATTGGAAACCAAGGTGTTTAATTGCACTCAAACAGATTATGGCTGACAATATCTCATCTGTCTGTATGCAATTGTACAGGTTTTTTTTAATATGTATTTATATGCAGTCACACGTGTATATATGTGTTGTTTTTCAGTGATGGGGTTACCAGGCTGTGAGAGCAAGAGATTAACTTGCGTAAACAAAACTATTGCCTATGGCTTTATCATAAGTTTCCAGTTCCTCCTTTTCTAAAATAAGTGTCAGGTGTAATTCTGACTTCCTTATTTTCTACCCACTAAAATACAAATCATAAACTTAATTTGCCAGTCTGTGGGTTCTTTTATACTCATCTAATGGGGTAGAGTTGAGATAATTGTATGGGGAGGCTCAGAAATTTACTTTTGTGCATTCTTCATCTCAGCTTCTTTAGAGAGAGACCATTTTTGGCTGCCTGAGAGCTAGCTTTAAAATGTGCTCAGCTAATAATAGAAATGCATATTGCTTTTGTACAAGGTGGTTGGTGTCTGGTAGTTTACAGTTGAAATAATGTAAAAAGTGCAAAGATGATTGTTCTTGGTATAATGACATAGAAGGAGATGGCCAGCTAAATCACAGAATCTTAAGGAT
>WBNH01000525.1:883-28569 GCA_013401255.1 Urocolius indicus | reverse complement strand
ATATATATTATATAATATAATATGCAGTCAAAGGGAAAGGAAACAGAGAACCAGATCTGTTTAAATTTGCCTGAAGTGGCCAGCTAATAGGTGTTTAACCACAGCTCTAAGTCCTTATCTAAAAATAGATCAGATCATTTTGCAGTTTTCAGTTAAGGAATCAAAGCATCTGGCCACAGTACACACATTTGAAAAGTTATTTCATACTAATATCAATTTTAATATCAATGTGAATTTAATGAAGTTACACTACGCATCATCCTGGATACTTCCTCAAGCGCATGTGAAAGTCACAGCTCTGTTTATTCTTTCATTGTTATAATAAACATTACTATGCAAATAGTGTAGAATTCTACAAACAATATACTAAAATTTAAGCAATTATCACTTAGGTGTTTCCTGGAATTTAAGACATTAATTACTCACAATTCTTTCCATTGCAAAATCTAAACTTCTAAGGCAACACAATCTTTGGTTCGGTTTCCGTTACAGCAAAGTAACAGGCAAATTTTAGAAGATGGATAACTTTAATGCTATTTAACAGATATCAATTTTGTGCATTATCCTCAATACATCATCAAAAAAAAAACCTGTGATAAGCTTAGAAATTACATATTATCTTTATAACCAACACTTAAAGATACTTTGTTAAGGAGAGGTTGAGAACAAAATAACAGCAAAGGTAAAAGGAGTCGGCAAATGAGCAGATGGCAGACTGAAGATTAGAAATGGTTATGTATACTGCAGGAACACATACAACTCCCAAAAGATTACATCAAAGGAGTTGGAGATGGAAGAAAAATAAATTCAAGGGTCAATAATTCTGTTTTACTTGAGCAATAACAGCTTGTCAGTCAAAGCCTAGAAATTTAAGGAAGTGTCAAGGACTCTCCATTATCCTGACCATTCTTAACTAAGTGTACTAAAAGAGCCATGAAAGGTACTGCTTCTGTACTGGAAAAATGAGAATAAAAAAGATTAATCCAGTGGTGACGTTTGGTTTTGGGTTTTTTTAACCTTACTGTTCCTGTAGCTTGTTCATCTGTAAAATGCAGAAATACTACCTGGCCCCATCTGAGTATTATTGAGAATTCTCTCTTCACTACAGACTTTAAATACTGCACACTAAATAAAACTCTAGTGTTACCAAAGGTCTAGAGACTTTAAAAGATAATATGAAATAAGATGCATTGAATGAGAAAGGTGTACTGTGGAGAAAAATAAACAGATGGAAAATCATGTAACTCCAGACTCTACCATCATGTGCAGTGCCCAGAAAGACTGGTACATGCCCATGTGCTGCAAAAGCCTTTCAGGGAACTTCAATCAGGGCAGAGCAACACTTTGGAAATCTACCTTCCAGATACAAACACAACATATCCAGATTTTTTTCTTGTTTTCAACCAGTATATAGCTCAGGGGAATATAACTAAGCACAGAGTCGAGTAATCGTTGTTCTTGCACCTAGAAATCTATGGATTTTGTACATTGTAATCTTAGATCTTGCCTTTTGTACCTCAGTAACCTAAACACCAATTAAATGTCAGCATCACATGCACATGCAAGCTGAAAAGCTAATCCCTACACAAAAAAAGATTTAATATTAAAAAAAACATTAAAAAAATGGATGCAAGAAACAAACTACAAGAACAGAACTATTAAATATAATCCCGGATACACATAGCAGAAGTACAGAAGTTGAGGTGTGTTCACATGTTCTGTCAGGTTTTGCAAGAGAAGAGAACAGCATGGAAGCTTTGCGAGATCCCTTCCAAGCAAGAGAGACAGCACTAGAGAAAGTACTGAAATGACAAAAGACTACCACAACAGGTAATGGACAAGCAAAAGATGATGAGGCTACATCCAACTAGATGACAGGCAAAATGGGAACAAGTTGAACTAGTATCTGATATAGTAACAAATATAACATTAGTAGGAGCTGCAAAAAGACAGTTAATATAATCAAAACAAGAGGCCAAAAGGTGACCTTTGTACCACATCTCTAAACATATTTAAAGAGAATGGTATGTCATAAAAACATTAAGGGTATGTATCAGATTTTTAGCTTCAGATATTAGAAGGAAAGGCTACAACCTGAAAACTTTGGAAAAGCATCTGTTTTTTGTAGTCTCAGGGGACAGCATTCATCTGCAACTACAGAATTCTCCAGAAAAGCAGAGAAAGATAACTAATCTCACATATTTTTACTACCTTGATGACTGCTGAAGGAAAGCTGTATTTTCATCATGTAGGTTTCCCCGTCAAGGAGTGCAAAATCTTCAATTTTTTTTATTTAATTGGTTTCCTAGAAATTTTATTATCTTAGGTGGCTGACTAATTTAAACTTCAGAATGTCGTACCTCTTTAAAAAGCTTAGTAGGTACTGCAATGGCCTTTTCTTCCTCCAGATAGGATGCCCAACACCATGCTTGCCTTCCTTTAGAGGGTACAGCTATAAAGGAGGATACAACAATAAAAGAATTCTGTAACTGTTAACTTCTCAAGGAAAAACACAAAACAACACTTTCAAGTTTATAATACAAATATCTCAACTCTATATTTTCTTACAGGCATTCATGGTGTTTCTCAGGCCTTAACAAAGAAATTAGTAGCGATGTAAGTTTAATGACACCAGGAACATGAAAGTTCCTGGCTTGTACAGAAAAAGCTCTTTCAGGTGGCAAGAACAACTTATGTAGTCCTGCTCCTGTCCCTTTTCCTTTATTGATCATGAGAAGTGTTAAGATATACTACTTGCAAATGTGTAAAAATATCAGTTCAAATCATGAACTACCTCAATATTTAACTTCCCATCCCCCAAGAATTTATTTTCCTGGAAAACATTTTCAACTGGATAACACTCGTGACATGGGTTTTGTTGGTTTGGTTTTTTTTTTTTAATCACAGTTAAAGTAGTTTATTCTTTAACAGTATTCAGAATGTTTCTAACTTACTCCACGACTTTGTAGTTTGATGGTTTTGGGTGGAGAGGCAGTGATTTAACGATAATTTACCGGCATCGTGTCATTAACATATGACAGAAACCTCCAGTTTCAAGTTTGCTCATACAGTATGAAGACTCACATACATTTGCATAGTAATTGTAATATTGACTACAATCCATCTTAATATTGTCTACAGTTACATCAGTGAGTAAAAGTTTGTAGGCCTTGAAAATAAGGCACTAACTGCACTAGCAAAAGCCAGGAACTTAAAAAAAAAAAAAATAGGCTTGCGAGGCTGGCCATGTATATATCTATTTTCATATACCTCTACTGTGCTCTACTGATCTTCACCTAAAATACCTCCCCTGCACATACAGCTTAGCATTTCAGANACTTTAAAATAAGGCACTAACCTCACTAGCAAAAGCCAGGAACTTAAAAAAAAAAAATAGGCTTGCGAGGCTGGCCATGTATATATCTATTTTCATATACCTCTACTGTGCTCTACTGATCTTCACCTAAAATACCTCCCCTGCACATACAGCTTAGCATTTCAGATCATAAGCTCCCATTGCTAGGAGGATTCTTCACAGCATGATTCTGGCCTGATTCTGATTATGGGCTACTCATTACAGAAATAAGTCCCTTAAGCAACAGTCTGGCTAAGCATTTTTATGATTAAAACATGAACCATAACAGTAGAGATGCCAGACTCTCCTGAAGAAAGCTGATAATGTAACTAAAAGATAACAAATTTCAGAAAGACGGTGATCGCTCAACACTATTAAAGTACATTCACTTCATTTGTGATTTACCCAGTTTTTATCTATTCCATTTAAGAGATATGTTGCTCAACACAATAACACACAGTTATGTGCTTGGTTCTGAATATAAATTGGTCTTTTATACCAAATCTCTTGTGCTGAACTGACATTTTCCCAAATAAAAAAACCAGAAGAAACCTGTACAGATCACTCTGTCAGTGGATAGCAGTGATTTCCATAGAGTATCAGCTTTGTGCTTGTATCTCATACACTTATCACCTCAGCTTTGGAAACAACTGTAGAAATAATACTTCTATTTCAGAAATAGTTCTGTCTCAGGAGGGGGATCTTCCATAATTTTTATGTGTTGCGTCTTCAATCACTATTCCATCTGCCTAGTGTGCAGAAGAGCTGCTTGGAACTCTGTACTGATTAGTGGCCTGGCAATTTCTGGTAATGGCTCCCAGTCTGTCATAAGAAACACTCTGGAGGGCAAGATGTAGGTTTGTGCTTGGTGTACTACTGAGATATAATAGCTGCTGATTCTCCAGTTCTTCCTGTAAGTATCTATCATACAAATAGCTTGAAAAAACAACACTCATTTAAAATATGTTTTATTATGCTGATAGATGCAATGTATGTCCCTTTGGACTGATTACAGCAATTACTCCTAAACAGTTCCACAAATGTGTCTATTTCCAGCACATACTATAGATACAAAATTGATCCCCAAGGAAACAAAAGTAAACTTTCACTTCTGCTTAATACATGTCTTTCACCATCTGGGAACTCGATGGGCCTGATTCCCTTTAATACGGGAACTCTTTAGAAGGATAGGAAAAAAAACCCTAAAATGTGCGTTGATTACATATACACTCACTATATCCTCCTTCACACTACCAGAGGTATGTATACCAGCTCTTTATGAAGGTCATCAATCTCCAGCTGATGGAGGTTTTTCCCAGCTTCCACTTGGCATTCTCAGTTCTTCTATCCTTCAAAATTAATTGCTCTAAGTAACACTGGCACTCTCTTTTTACAGAATTGAAAATAAAGTATTGAACAGGGAATACAAATGCAGTAAAACAATGCTGTCAATTCACAAGAAAAGATGGATATTATCTAAAGAATTGATAATTGAGATTTCTATTTCATAGTCTAACTTACTTTGTTTCAAAACTGTTATTTCCCCTTTTCTTTTTCTCCTGGCTCTCTGTGAGACTCTCAAGATCCTTCCTTCAGGTTTGTCTTCCTAAATTAAAAAAAGATCACAGTAATCTCATTAGTTCAGAAGTCTAGTACAGTAAAAATGGAGATACACAAATTTTAAATGTGACTTCATTTAAATGGCTACCGACATAGCTCTCTGCTGTCTCAAACAAACCTGTAGACGTCTAATAAAAATAAAGTGAGACACCGGTGATAAATCACAGCAAACATGGTGAAAAAGGACTCTCAACACTCAGCGCTCAGTCAGCCCTGTCTAAGCCAGGGACAGATCATGAAACCTTCATCGGGCCTGGATGAGACAGAGATAAAAAGCAGTGTCTTTGACACGTTCATGCTTCCAAAGTCATTTAAAGGAAAACTCCTCACAGCTTCAGTCTACTTTATTCAAATGTACAATCACTTTATGCAATGTAAAATGTCATTAATCTTTTCTAATTTATTTCATTGTGCATAAATAGTTTTGTTAGTACATGAATAAACTAACAAAATAAGTATTCTTTTGGGAGGGCAGATGCATGGAGGAAAAAAAGGCATCTTCTGCCTTTTGCCTAAGTTACTTCTATACAGAGAGTACCAATTCCCTTCTGACAACTCTAGTGTCTTCAGTCTTTTGACAATTCAGTAGTTGCAGAGAAGTATTACAGAAAAACAAACATTATGGGATGGTAGTGTAACAAATTTATTCCAAAATGAAGAATAAATTTGAAAGGAAAAAAAAAAATCGAAAGGTGCCCCAAAGCACATTACACTGCAACACAAAACCAAGTCTTTATCTGTGATTTTCTAAGGTAAATTACACTCAGAAAATAAAAAGTATTCTCATCTTAATTGTAATGTATCTTTCTTTGTAAATAAATTATTGGCATATAGTCATTTATTCATGTGCAGAGTGACAAAGTAGCAAGTGTTGGAAAATCTGTACTCTTATTTTTCTGTGCTGAAGACACACCAGAAGGCTAGTTTAATATAATTTTTCTTTTCATTCTTTTTTGTTCTTTTCTTTAAAAAGGAGGGAAAAGAGATAATAATCAGCCCTTACATTGTCCATAATTACAATTTACTGATGAGGCATAACTAAATTGGTAAGTGAACCAACTACTTATCGTGGCTCTGACAGAGTGATGCCATCACTTCTCTTTGGAGACTGATGAAGTTACTGACAATGCAATATAAGACAAAACTCCCACCAAAATACTTCCAGGAATGTGCTTATGATGCATACTAACAGTTTCATCGGGATTCTCATTTTTCTCCCCATTATCCCTGGACTCTTCTTTGAGAGGTAACTTTGCTTTTCTTTTCCGAATGCCTTTGGCATCATCCTCCCCATTGCATTCCACACTGGGCTTTTCCTCCTTTGGTTCTCTGTTACAAGAGTAACACAACACAAAGCCAGTATTATTTCATTTCTCATATTAATAAAACAAGTAAAAAGCAAGCCAATCTGAAGGTCAAGTGTTTGTAGGTCCCAAACCTATTCTTGAAAATACTACTGACAATTACATCTCTCAAAAGAATTAATGTGGAAGACACACTATAGCAATCATAAAAGGAAATCTGTCAGCTTATGCTGAACGAGTTCTGCATGTTTTAAATACTGACTTTTCCCGGTACCATCACGTCTCATGGAAAAGCAAACTCTGAGATGTTTAGGACTGCAGGACAGTTTACAGAAATTAGGGCAAAGGTAATTGTTAAGAGTGAGAAACCAACTGGAGAAAGCTGGTACGTGATTAAAAATTGCTAAACAAGCAATCAGAGTAGAAAACTTTGAAGCAATTAGCTCAAAATGAAGGAAAACGCACAAAATCATCAATGTTAAAAACTGCCATAATGCAGTAAAGTGCAATACAGAATGGACATACTAACACAAACCTTGTTTTATGATGAGATGAACAGCACTACCTGAAAGAAAAGGACCTAAGGAACTACAGTATGCTCATGTTTTCACTCACTGTCATCTTTAATGCAGCTCTTGCCCTTAACTACAATTTAACTTACAAGACTAACCACCTCATTACTGATTATCTTAATACCAATGATTACGAAACAAGGTGAGAATATGACACTGATTCATGAATCCCATAGACATTTACCATTTGCATCTGAGCACTCTCTGAGCAAAACAAACTGCCTTCAATATCAGTATTAGACAAAATCAAACACTGTTAACACATTTAATTGAAATACAGTGAAAGAATATTATAAACCAATGGAGACTTAACAAAACATGGCTGCTTAATATCTCCCTTTGCCCCACCACTAATGTTTTGTCCCACCACTTTCATCTCACGCTGCATTTATGCCACATTCTTTGGTTCTATGCTTTGTAATAGCACCTACTTGTTTTTTACTTGCTGGGCACATTTCTGGCTGCAAAATTTCCCTTCAGGAACAAATTCTTCTATGGTACCATAGCGGTAACAGTTTTCACAGAAAACAAGTCCATCCATTTTTGCAGTTTCCTTCAACCTTGTGGGGATCCCTGTCTTTTCTGAAAAGGCTGCACAATGAAAAAAGTAACTTCACTTAGGTAGAGGTGATACATTTCCAACCATCCTCAGCAGGCCTTGCCAAGCAAACAGAAAAATGGAAATCACATCAGTCTTGTTAGAATGAAGAACTGAGAGTTAGTGTCTGCATGAGGTCCATAATCCTCACAAGCAAGGTGGGTTTTCGTACTGCAATATGAAAAAGAGGAATCCACCAATTTCACACTGCTGTCATTACTGGCACATCAGTACTGTCTGATGTGGCTACTCATGGAAGAGGTGAATTTTGTGACAGGTACCATGCTGATTGTCCCACAGAGTCACCACTGCATGGCGTCCATCACCTCATCTCCTGCTGAAATGTCTCATTTTTACCTATATATAGGATGATCTGGGAAAAATGGGGAGGAGGATAGTTATCTTTCAATAGGTGAACTCTGGAAGTAAATCACCAACTACATTCTACAGTCATTCACAGCAGTAGCTATTGCTCAACCTGCCTGAGGTCTACCAGAAGTAAAAAAAATCACTAATAGATAACAAAGACATTTTCAGACACTAAGTTACTCACTCATCCTAAGCTACAACTTCCCCACAAGAGGTGTGTAGCCTAAGAGAGAATGTCCTTTCACTGGCAAGTATGAAGCACTTTCAAGTTCTCCAACTTCTAGAGCAAGTCATTAACTTTGCAGTCTTTGAATGGTAAACTTCAAGTCACAGACTAAGTCTTTTGCTTGAGCACTGTATTGCCTTTGAAAGTGGAGTCAAATGAACTCTTGTGTGCAGATTATCTCCACTAGAAGAATACACAATTTATGTGCTATGTTTATACCCCAGTACCATTAGTGGTTTGAAAACAACTATTTCCTCTCATGATGGAAAATGTTAGCAATAGTATTACTTTGAGAGAGCATAAAATTAAACAAGGACAGTGTTAAGGTAGCAGTAGGATGATTACTTGGTCGGTTTACACGTCCATTAACACACTTAAATTCAGTCGCCGCATTACTGTTTCCTAGGTTTACCAGAGTCTAGGTGATTAATTTGCACGCTTTACTGTAGGGTAACTGTGATCTCTCAAAGGACAGAACCTGTTGTGCTTCTATGCTATCATACTCTTGAAATTCTCATCACAGATTTGAACAATCTTGACAATTAAGACTTAATGGTAGGGGAGTAGCAATGGAAAACTTCCATTGACTTTGCTTATCACGCTTATACTGACGATTAGTAAACAACAATTTTTAAATTTTTCAAATTTAATGCTTTTCAAAGGACTTACAGTGCGTATTTTAAATGAAATAAGATAAAGTGTAACATCAACAAGAAAAAACCTAAGTAGTTGTAAATAATTGCAAAATCAGTTGTGATGCTCTTTCATGCTACTCCATCATTGCTGGAGTCCACTGTATCAAGATTTTTGAATTTATGACTATATAAAGCAACCTTCCTTGAACTAAAGAGGTATTTACTTACATCAGAATTTTAAAACTAGGAAACACCTTACTTAGTAACCAGATACTAAAACTATTAGCATTTTATCATTCTAGATAAACATAAATGGTTACTACAGACTAATTTTAATACTATAAAAAAATCAGTCAGCAGGAGCAAGGCAACAGTGCAAACATTATAACATCGAGAAGCAGCGGCCAGCACCATGTGAAGGCAGCTTACAGTGTGAGGTACTTCAGTCACAAATGAATTCCAGGCAGTTAGGAAAGTCTGTGGGCAGTCTAGAGAATCAGCTCAACAAAAGTAACATCTAAAAATATTCAATTATTTAAAGCAAGAAATTTACTATTTTGCAAAGTAAATAGAGGGAAAACGGGAAAATGGTGATTCTAAACTTAGAAAAAAATACTACTACAACAACTGTGGCTGTAATTGATCTTCAGATATTTAACAGTGGAATTATTTCCTTTTAATTTAACTTTTCATACTTATTCACATCTCAAAAACACCACAGATACCCTTTGCATTAAAGCAAATATTTTTTGTTCATGTTTATTGGGGGAGGGGATCTTTAAGAAAAGCTGAGAGATTAAACAAAATACAGTCTACCAAATAAAATGTTTGCCGTCTCTCAACTGACCTTCTTGAGCAGTTGGAACCATCCAGGTTGTGGTAGCAGTTGCCTTTTTAACATTTTCCACCTCATTTTCATCTGTAATCACTTCCAGGGCCCCAAATTCATTCACTCGAAACTGTAAGACAAAACAAATTGCATAAAGTGTAACAAAAATTTACTTTCTGATGGTATCTTCTTCTATTCACCAAAATAGTTGTTACACCATGCCTTTACAATACTACCTAATTTCTATGTGTTTCTGCCTTTCCTCAAGGAATTGGAAACCAGCCTTTTGGTTTCTATCAAGATACTGATACCTAGGTGTCTCCATATGCAAGTTGATATCAAATTTACACATGGGAATTAAAAAAAAAAAAAAAAATCAGTAAGAGAAATTCCAGAGAAAATCTCCTAACTGCGTGCTTTCATTGCCAGCAAAATAACACTCCAGTCACTGAGTATTTTTGTCCAGAAAAAGAGAACTGAATGTCAAATACAGATGCCTCATGGAGTACAGAAATTTCATCACCCTCTGAAAACACAGTACTTCTCCACTGTAAATTGTACATAAACAAACATCTCAAAGCAGTTTATGAGCTGTTTAATTACACGCTGAACGTGATATTACTGTCAGCCAGAAGCAAAGCTCAACAATGCCCCACATGCTGTGCTTACACAGGAGCACCACGAGTTATATCCATCTTGCTGCCAGCAGAAAATCATCTTCCAAATGCCATAATGACTACAGCACTACCAGATGAAAATAAACTTCAGCTTCCCAGTCACTATGTGGTTTGTAGACTAAATCGGTTACACAGGTTGAACTCAAGGCCGCGTTTATTCCCGATTGTTTTCTCTGAACAGCAAAGGAGACTAACTCTGAGCTTTGCCACAGAGGACAGGTCTCTACCAGAGAGGTGCTCTCACTAATGGAGATCAAAAGGAAAAATTACATCCAGAGGGAGTTTTTCAAAGCTCCTCAGCACTCACCTGTGAGAATATTCCTTCAGGACAGCAGCACAAAGCCTACCTCCTTTCCCCTGATCAGGCAACTTTACCTTGAGAAAATGAGAAGGGGAAAATTTGCCTGGCACTACACTGATCTTCTCTGTGCCTCTGGAGGCTGCAGGACAGATCACTCTCACTCACTTTGGACCCTGCGGATGGTGCAGTACCTAAAGTAAGCCATTCTGACTGAAAGCAAAGATGAGTCCCACAATGTACATACCGCAACAGTGTGCTTTAACTAATACAGTCCTTCCAGCCTCAGCTACCAGGTCCTAAGGAATACAAGCAGCTCAGAATTTCTGTACACTGAGGAGAGGGAGAGGAAGCAGAGGAGAACCTCACACAGTCATATGACTTCTAGAGCCAAGATTTTTACTTGCTATCAGCTACGCTCACAGCAGATACACAAGTACAGACAGGCAAACTGTCGATAGATCCATCTAGACCAAAAGATCAGGAGTACAGATTTGAAAGTCAACCAAATGCAGTAACACCACATGGTCATACTCCAGTTTGTGGACAGACATTCATGCTGTTCCACCCAAAGAAAAGCAGTGCAGTTACCACTCAACAGAGGATCCTTGCATCTTAATGGCTGACTTATCTGGTTCCTAATTTGCTTAAGCTCATTTTTCATATTTGTGCTTTGCTGCCTCTGCAATAGATGGATGCCAGAAGGAAAATATTCCTTGCTTCCAAGAGCTCTAGTTCACCAGCAGCTGCCTCAGTAAGCAGGCTGTGAGCACAGACTAAAGCACTGTGCTGCAGCTCACTAACTGACAGGTAACAGTGAAGTTACTCACCAACTTCTCCAAACATTCTCCTGTACCTTCGTACAGCATCAGCTGAAACATCTGTACACTAAAGGTATTTCTGAATGGTCCAATTAATATCTGGGATATTTCTGCATTATTCAGTCTATGTTCGGCCTTGACACTACACATATGTCTCTCCTCTACTGCAGTCTCCTGTGGTACACAAGGACATCATCCTAGCTAGTGTTGCCACCTACCAGCCTTCTGGCTTTAGAGGGCTGACTGTCAGGCATCAAACGGTGAAAGACAGATGACTGCAGGGAAAGCTACCCAGTTTTCCCTCCCAGCTACCCTGTCACTGGAGGCTATTCGCAGCAGCAAGAGGCGAACCATTAAGGAAGTAGCTCTTCAAAAGTCAGGCCACCATGCTATGATGGTCTTAGTTACGGAGAGTAACCACAAGCTACTGTCTTAGAAGACATGAGGGTGTGACACTACTGGGACGCTGCTTCATCTAACCCTTGTATCTCCTGTTTTTGCTCACAGCCTCCTCTTTATCATAGTCAGAGGCCTCCAGCTCCTGTTTGAACGCAAATTTGAAGCAGGTATGTCTGCTTTCACGTGCTGCTTTTCCCCAACTACAGCTTCAGCATCACTGTGCACACTGAGCTCTCCATCGCTGACTAGAAAAAAGCCTCGGACTTAGGAAGTTGTAGTCTGGTTTTAGCTGGGGAGGAAAAGCAACAAAAATCTTGTGACAAAAGACTAACTGCTTAAAACAGGATAAAAATATGTACAGAGCAGCATGCTACATAAATCCATCACAGGATACGAGCTGCATAACAAAACAGATGGACTTCTGCTGTCCTTCTCCAATGGCTTTAGGATATTTCCAATGGAAGTTCTCTGCCTTATCATGCAGGCTAGAAGACACCCTGAAGTTTTACTTAGGGGTAATATATGCTAAAAGGGCTTTCAGTTATCTTTCTCCATATCATAAAAACAGTTTGTGTGTTTGTCACTATACACTATTCACTGAGAGGAGATATGATCACTATACAGCTCCCTGAAGTGGAGCTGCAGTGAGGTAAGGGTCAATTTCTCCAGTAACAAATGACAGAAAATGAAGAAATTGATTGAAGTTGAGCCAAAGGCAGTTTAGATCAGACATCAGCAAAAACTTTTTCACTGAGAGGGTTATTAGGCATTGGAATAGGATGCCCGGGAAGGTGGTGGAATCGCCATCTCTAGAGATATTAAAAAAAACGCATAGATGAAGTACTAAGGGATAAGGTTTAGTTGAGTGATGGGCTTGACAGCACTAGGTTAGTAGTTGGACTTCATTATCTTAAAAGGTCTTTTCCAACCATTAGGATACTATGATTCTATGACTATATGCAATAAAAATAAATCTGCAAGCAATGCTAAATGTCTACCATACTGTAGATTACATCTTAGAAACTCAAACCTATTGAGAAGAAATATACACAATCTAGTTTCAAATTAAGACATCACTTTGCATGTGACTCATTCAGAGGAACAAAGATCAGACGGTCTGTCATTACTTGTGCACTTGCACGACTATACAAGATCTCATCTGTATCCAACAGACATTAAATCAGAATAAAGGCTGCTATTGTTTTGTGCAAGGTAAAGGGAAAAAATAAAAAGCAAAAACAATTGAGATGTAAATAACAAAAAAATAATTTAAAAAACTCACCCATCTTGATCCATAGCTTTAAAATAAATTTGGAAAAAACAGCCAACACTACCATCTACTGGGCAAGATAAGGACAAAGTGTTCTTTGACAATTGTTGCTACATTCTTGACAGTAACTTCAAAAACAAAACTTATCTTGATCCCACAACACTAATTGTAGCTCAGATGAAACACACAAAACTTGCAATATCCAGAAGAAAAATTGAGTAACTGTTCTTTGTGCCTATGAAGCAGTATCACAGTCTGTCAAGACAACTGACACCTAAGGCTTCAGTAATACAAGCCAAAGAGTTACACTCAAATTTCTGGTTAGCAGTTACCGTGCTTGATTTCAATCACCATCTAATCACAGTGATTTCAGTGGCACTACTCAGGTAAATCAGAGTCTTTCTAGCATCTTACAGCTCTTCCTCTCTTTAAAGCAAATGAATTGCCTCTAGACATTGTATTGTCCAACCACATCCCACTACATGCCAAACTATTTTTTTACATATTACTTAAGTTAGTAAACGTCAGAACTTGTCCATTCAATCAGTCCTCTCTTCTGTGTGTGTGTGTAGTACAGTCTTTACATGTACCATCACATACATTTTTTTTCACAGAACCCTTGCCCTAGGCAGGGGCTGGACAGCATTCAGAAAACGAGGTAACTGCTGGGTATTTTTATACTGTTTCTTTAAGCAGTAAAGCCAGTCTTTACACAGTTTGGAAGCAAAGGACTGTTTGTTTTCCTTAAAAAAAATCCTCACTAAAATAACAAAGATCATATACCTCAAAAAGCTTTAGGCACCCTAACAATTACTGTTACAATGCACCGCAAAGTAATTCCTGAAACAAAACCTCTGTTCTCAGCCACTTAAAAAAGAAAATAAAGATACCTCTTCCCACATCTTCATCCTTCTGACTGTTTTGCTCCCCTAAATCAGTAAGCATGTGACCCTTGACACTTGCCTGGTCACAAAATTTTGACTCTTAGGAATGCAGAAGACTAAGGCAACATGTTCATGCCTCTGACTATTCCCTTTCTTTAATGATGAGAAAGGATCTTGCCTGCATTCTCCTCTGCAAGTATGGCAAAAGACAAGCAACCTAAGTCAGATTCCAAGCTAGTTAGGGTTCCTAACTAGGACCAGACTACCCCCTCACTGGAATGACACTGTCAGCAAGAAAGTCAAGCACTTCAAACAACCTTTGATTGAAATTAAGGTGCTTTGAGAACACCACAATAGGCTAATCTTGAAGTAACACAGAACACCCCAAAACCAAAGTTTTCCCTATCTGGGCACATGCAAGAGACGATTACCATCAAATCACAGCCTTTCAAAAAAATCCACTTCTGAACCAAAGGTTTAGGTACTATCAGAAAACATGCCTTTCAGAAGAGAGACTAACATTTTCCCAAAAAGAACACCCATATCTCTGTCTTGTCTGCAGTAATATTTACCTACTTTATTCTTAAATGTTCCTTGGACTGTTCCAATTCTCATCCTCAGCCACGAGTGCTCAAGAATTATCTTAACACCAGAGGGCTTCTCAATGATTTCTCTCCACTGTAAACTCAGTCTGCTGTATTATCTGCACTTGAGTAGGAAACCACAGCTATACAGATTTTCTTGAGGTGACACAAAATTCACCAACAGAGACAGAAGTCAAGGTCTGCCAAGATTATGTTTATTGATCCAGAAGTTGACCTACAAAGCAAACTCTGGCTTCAAATTGGCGAGAATATTTCTAAATACAAAACCTAGTATCTCATAGGGAACCCAAGGAAGCAACAACAACAACAACAAAAAAAAAAATGAATGGCTACCTGCCAAAGTTCTGGTTCCAGCAAGTCATTGTACACCGCACAGGAAGGTTGTGGTAGAACCAAGTGCAGCACTAAGCTTTCCTGTGTAGGATTTACCTACATTAATCATAAAACTAGTCCTTTTCCTTCCTGAAATCCTCTACTTAGTTATTTACAAGTCTAACAGCATCTACAGTAAATGCTGCAGTTGATTTTGTGGTAAAATTGAATGTGATCACTGGCATTTCTTGGCTTTGGAAATTTAGCAATTTTAATAGTAAAATTTCCTTTTTTTTGGTCTTTCATTTTTTTAAACAAAGTAAAATAATTTTATGACAATGTAAAGTTTTAACCAGAAACCTGTGGTGATGAAGCACAGCATGAACTAATTAATTACACTAGATTACAACAGAGGAGAGTTAGTTCCATGTGGAAAAGACCAAGCCAGGTATGTCTGCTGAGGCTCGCATGTGGTCAGAGAAAAATCTATTCTGCCTTGCTTTCTCCTCCCTGCTCTACACCTTACTTTCTCCCCTGAAGCAAATCTGTCATCTCTTTGGAGTAGCACATTCCGGTATACGCAGTTACTTCACTGTTCACAGTAGCTGGTGTTCCTTGGAGACACTAAGCTGATCTCCCTCTGGGAAACAAATGTCTTCCCAGACTCAAAGTAGTGGCACATGCCACAGCGTGAGGACAAAAATAACTTTGCACTAAAAAAGCACTGTACTTAGCTATTACCTGAGACAGTACTGGTACTTCTGACGTATGACCATGTGAGGAAAAAAAAACCTGAAAAAAGTAGTTGTTTCAGAACGTTAATTATCTCAAGCAAGCTTGAACACAATTTCAGAACGAGCAGCTGGAAGGATGCACTCTACTGCCTTGAGTTGCAGCACCTATGCATCCAGAAACACAGCATTCTGAATCTCCATTACCTTCTTTACTGAGTGACTAGAAATATCAAGCACCACTGACTATCATTCATGTTCCACTATTATAGTTGGTTTCCTACAAAATTAGCTGCCCCACTTTATTTACAGGTTAATTTCCTCATCATCTTCCTTTTCCCATTCAAGTGCAATTTGCAAGCAGGAAATAATGACCAAAATTCTGTCCACACAGTATATAACCACTCATTTTCCAAACACAAGCACTAGAAAATTCATTACAAAGTACTTCATAAACTTCTGTCACTGCAGTAGGAAGTGACTGTAAATTATTACAGCTTTTCCAATTTAATGAGTGCATTTAAATCCTGAAGTGTTACTGTCGGCACAGAGATTTTTTTTTTAAAAAAAGGGGGTGGGGGGGAAGAAGAAGAGTTATTTCACATTTACATTCACATCATGCAGAGTAACTGGTAAGCACTGATGGTTTTCAGATGAGCATACATTACTTAGCCTGCCACATGAAGGCATTCTGTAATTTGTAAACTATTTTAAACTCTACTGGAATTCAAGCTTTCTGTTTTATTTAAACATCTTGAAAGAATTAATATACAATGCTAAAAATTTTGTTCTTAGTCTGCAGAGCATCATACTGTACAATTTTTCTCGCTATCTCCTGTGTAATTTGAAATTCTAGCATTTTCCACAACCACTATTTATCTGTCACAAAACACACTCAAAGTAGCATTCAATAAGTATTAACTACTTCACAACCATTTTTGCCAAAGAGTTTTAACAAAATCTGTACAAAAACGTATTTCCACAGCCTCTCTAACCACAGGTATCAAAATCTAACAATTGACACAGATGTTGACATAAGAGACCATGGCACAGCTGAGAATACAGGCTTGGTATCTGATTGGATTCCCTTGTTCTGCCTGGTGCAGCCCATCCCATTTCTGGCAGGCAAGAAACTGCCCACAGGACTTTGTAACAAATGAAATAATGCAATTTATTATTTCTAATTTAGTTCTTCTTCTCTATCGCAAGAAAAGTCACATTTAAGCAATGATAAGAAAATACTGAGAAAAGGTATTTGTAAATTTTTCAAGCATTTTACACTACTGACAATAGGCTTTTTGCCAGCTTTTATTCAGAGGAACTTATATTGACAAAAATGAAGTAGTTCTTAAAAAGAATGGTTGCTCATATATACTTGCCTGATAATCTGAGGAGGCTAGATATTAATATAGCACACACAAAAAAAGATTTCTTAAAAAGTGCATATACAAAAATAAGCATGAAACTTCATCATGCAAGCAGTAAAGATAAGCAAATGCTGTATGATGTACATGCCTAAAAAGGACTTCCAAGGATGTGACTCCTCAAACCTTGTATATAATAAAAAACAGAAATTCAATATTATAAGCTTAACTTAAAACATTCTCATGCAATACAGTTTACCAAATCTGAGGGTTCAAAGATTTTTGTTCAAAGACAAATTTCCCCAATATTTTATGGAAACAAGCCCTCTAATCTATGACCAAGTTGTAAAAACAGAATCTTCGGATTTCGACATTTCGCTACCATGTCGTTTTCACTGTGTTTTCCAATTGTATTTCAATACATCACAATGGTTTCCTAATTTTAGTGGAACAACTTTATTACAATTTTTGAAAGACACATAGAAGCTTACAAGCTATGTAAAGCCATTTTCTTTAGGTCCAGGACACAATATTAAACCACTTTGTTATCAGGACAGTTCAGGTAAACCATCCACATTAACTCAATTCCACAAAGGGCATAACATACCTTCTATAATCATATTTACAGTGTCAAGGGACTGGTCACCTTTTAGCCACCAGTATTTAGAAGGAGCTCTGAAAAATGAGTTGTTACAATAATTTCAAAATCTTACAGTTCCTTACTGTTCTAACAACTCAAATTGTTTTCATATCTATCTAAACGCCTAGACTTTCACTGACTCTTGATGCTCCTTGGTCCAGAGTTCCTCAAGCTACTTTTGCATTCCTAGAAAGTATTCTTCCTTCAGTCAGTATTCAAATCGCTCCATTTCAATTTCATCCAGTAACCTCTTGCTTTTGTATTTAAAACAAAAAGGAAAAAACAGATGAGAATGAGCTGTCCGGTCAATTCTATCTTTCACTGTGGGTACATCACCATCACATCTCTCACTACATCTTCCCTAATGCCTGGGAAGAATGTATCAGTCATTTATAGAAGATTATTATATTTTTCCTGCATTGTTCCCCTTTGTATTCCTCAAACATTGCAATATTATGTTTGCCTTTCACACAATGTTGCTTATTAAAACAGAGGGGAATTTTAAAAGCCTGGACTTAAAAAAAAAAAAAACCTAGTCAGAGATGTAGAAGTTGATGAAAGCCTTGGCAGTAATGACCATGAGACGGTAAAGTCTGACATTCTGAAACAAGTGAGCAAAATAAATGCTGAAACAGAATGCACTGGACTTTAGGAGAGGCAGATTTAGGCTAATAGGCCCAGGAAATCTCTCCAGGGACTTCACACCAGGAAAATGATGCATGTCAACGTGCAAGAAATTAAGCAAACATGGATGAAGGCCATCATGAATAACTAGGGACTCCTCCGTTCAAATGGATGAGGAAGTAAGCAGAGGTGAAATAGAGGAAACATTATACAGAGAATGTATATAGTGGTACTGCTGCAGTGTACAATGACTTCATTAGGAAACCCAAATCTCAGATGGAGAACTAGCAAAGGCAACAAGAAAGGCTTCTAGATGTGCAAAGGCAGCAAAAGCAAATTATCGAATCAAAGGGAGTGGCTGATAAACTGAAAAGGCAAGGCTACTACTCAGAAAGATCTCCACACTCTGAAGAAATGGGCTAACAAGGTCTACAAAAGCTCCTGCAAAGCCTTGCACCTGCGATAGAACAGCTGTACTGTATCAGTACAGCTAAGGGGATGACTACCTGAAAGAAGACTATCTGAAAGAAGACCTACCAGCTGGACATGTGTCAGCAGTGTGCCCTGACAGCAAAGGCAGTCATGAGCATCCAGAGCTGCTTATTCCCTTCTTTTTAATACTGATGAGACCACATGAAGGCTACCGTGTCCAGTGCAATAAAAACAACGATATACTGGAGCAAAGTCCAGTGGATGTCCACCAAAACAAGCAAAGGCCATGGCAGACGACATGCAAAGAGAAGCAGAGCAAACTTGCTTGTTCAGTTTTAAGAACAGGAGAGACTTTACTGCTGTCTTCCAGTAGTTGGTGGATATAGAGGGGACGGAGCCAGGTCACTCTCAAATATGCACAGAAAAACGACAACGGGCAACTGGCAACGGCCTGTTTTTGTTGGAATATTTTCCAACAAAATACTCAAAAACAGAAAAAATGGTTATGAGGGTGGTCAAATGTTGAAGTCGGTTGGTCAGAGAGACTGTAGTATCTCCAACTGAAATCTGTACTGGACAAAGGCTCTGTACAACCTGGTCTAAGCTGGCCTGCTGTCTGGGGTGCTCAGATGTGGTGTGCTGAGGTCCTTTCCAAAGAAAATTATCCTGTGAACCTATTCTAAAATTCTCTACAAACGACACAAAAATACACTTGCAACATGTTATGTCCTAAATTGTTTCACTCTTTACTTCAATAACAGAAATTGTCTCAGGCACAAAGGGATATAAAATTCTTTTAAAAAACACACATTTTATTTTAAGAGTCCTTTTATAAAGTAAACTACGAGAAAATCTCATTAATGTTGGTCTAAATTGAATGTTATGAAAATACATACTATAATCTACAGGAAATGGGTGCAAGAAAGTCCCTAGTATCAAAACTGTAGTTTCAGCTAACACAGCAGAGAATATCTAATGACACGGTAAAGAGCATCAAATAAATTTTAAAAAAAGATACAAAATAATTTAAAAATATTATCATTTACTTCATCAAAGACAAATACTATTCCAGTATCATTCAAATTTCTAAACTACACCAAGCTCAGAAGCATTCACTTTATTCATTTTTCTAGGCACCCACATGACAGTAGCACAGCAAAATCAAACTATTTTTAGAAATAAAAAGAACTATGAATATGAGGCCCTGTGAGTCAATGACAGTGTATTCTTAGTGATGCAGTAATATAGTGCTTTAAGTGGTCTAAATTTTCACACTTAACTTTTGAGATTTCTCCTGGATTTTGTGTACTTGATTACTTCTGTCTATATAGTGAGACAGCGCTAATTTATGCTCTCCTACAGGGATGACAGCTGTCTGTGTCAGTATCAGAAACTGAATCATAGAATCAGAAAATCATAGAATGGTAGGAGTTGGAAGGGACTTCTAGACATCATCTAGTTCAGCCCTCCTGCTCAAGCAGGTCCACCTAGATCAGGTCACTCAGGAACGTGTCTGGGCAGGTTTTGAAAACTTCCAGAGGAGACTCTACACCCTCCATAGGCAGCCTGTGCCAGAGCTCCCTCACCCTTACAGTAAAGAATTATTTCCTTAAGTAGAACTTCTTGTGTTACAGCTTTTGTTCATTACCCCTAGTGCTATCACTGGACACTAGAGAAAAAAGTGTTGCTCCATTCTCTTAATATACACCTTTTAAATACTCGTAAGCACTAATGAGGTTCCCCCTCAGTCTCCTCCACTCTGAACAGTTCCAGACCCTGCAGCCTCTCCTCATAAGAAAGATGCTCCAGTCAAGAAACTCCTAAGCTAAAAGCTAACAGGCTACAGGCTCTCAACTCAAGAGCTGCAGATTCATGTTTTGTTCCTAGAAGCAGATACCTACACACCAGCTTGTGAAACATGTTCTCTTGGCATTTAACACTTTTATTTTGTTTATCAAAAAAAATTACCTTACCTTTAGGTCACTTCCTGGCAAAGTACCTATGCCATCCTTCCAGTCCATAGCACTAAATACATCAAACTCTTGGCCATTTCCACTGGAGGCAGATTCATTCATGATGCATGTACTGGGAAAAAAAAAAAAATAAATAAAAATCTGAAAGTGCTGTAAGTGGTTTAATGCTTCTATCGCCAGACATTTCTTCAAACACACTTTACAGATTAGTATCAAATGCTTCACTCAGCACACTGGCAGTGTGGACAACTGATGACAATGCTGATACTTTATATACACTAGTGTAATAAAAACAAGGGGAAATCTTTTGAAAACCTTAAAAAAATAATACCTGTTTTATATACTAGGAGGCAATTAATGAGGCTGTATTGGACAGGAATAAAGGATTTCAAACAGCAAAGAAACTGACATGGAAAGAACATACCTCAAGTACACCTAAGAAAAACATTTGTTTTGGAAGACAAGACATGAGTGTATGCCCACAACACACTAATCATTGAGTAATAGAACTGCTTTTCCTTAATATCAGACAGTGTGCTGATATGAATGCTTCACACAAGTTAAAATTAAAATGTCAAAATGAAACTTAAACTGCCACCATCTGACTCAGGATACTCAAATTTTCCTTGTCTGTTTCCACACAGTTTTGCTAAATTTTGATTTGCATTTGTAAAATGTATTTTAGTGTAAAGAAACGTATACATACCAAAGAAAACTACTGCTTTGCCAGACTTTCTTTTACGAGATCACTCTGTTCCAGAACAGTAAGAGACCTATTCAGAAATGGTGGGTTTGGACATTCTCTTCCACGTTAAGAGTTTATCCCAAATAATTTGCACAAGCAACAGAAGTATGTAATGCCACTGAACCCTGTCCCCTGGTTGTCACTGCCACAAAGATGACACCAGTTGCACTGAATTGCAAATGTTTATAACAGACAGTTATGACCACCAACGACTTCCTCCTTTCCACCTGTTACAAATACAGCAATCTTTAAATCTGTGGCCTGTCACCTAATTTACTATGTTCAGTGTGAAATCTGGCTCATTCAATTTCTTTCTGAAGAACTTCAGCACTCTCTAGCAGGTGAAACAATATGCAGCAAAATTAGCTCTGTCTTTGATTTGTCAACTATTAGCAAAACTCACCCCTTTCCAAATTTACATTTTCTGAAATTTTTAACAAACACTTTCCAAGCCTTATACTCCATCTGCAGACTGCAAAGTTTTGCTTCAAGTATCACTATTTGAAATTCAAATAGGCAGAGAACTTCCTCAGTGCTTGACTTTGTTTTCCAAAATCTAATTTCTGACTTAGGTGCCACTCCCAAAATTTGCAATTATCTATTAACATTTTCTGGAAATCTGGAGTTTCAACAAAGAAAATTGAGTGGTATTCGTTACAATCACTGTAACATCACCATTACAGGCAGATACTACTCTGACTTGGGGGTCTGCAATATGAAGCCCCTTGTATTTCTCCTTCATTTGCTCCTCATTTCTGGCAAATTCTTTAAAACTCTATGCAACATCTTATTCCACTTTCTTTGCAGTACAGCCACTAAATAACATCAACAGAATGACACGTGCTGGACTCAGTGACCACTGCCTATGGTCAAAGCTTCCCCTTTATTTCAAGACAGGTAGGGTTCACAGAAGGTGAACACAGAAGTGCTTTAAGAACACGTATTTCACAATCTTGAAGTAAGAAGAAACACATGATTCAATTGGTCTTCTCCATCTCTAATTTCAGTAATCCTCTATGAGAAAGTACTGAAAACCACAGCATCAATGCACAACAAAATTATCTTAAAATGTGTCAAGAAATCTAAACAAGTTCAGTGCAAACTGGGAAATTCACCAAAGCTTCAGACTTTACCTTCTAAAGTCACTCCCTGGCAAAATCCACCACCCTCCTTCAGGGCTACTCCTGGAAGACACCTCGAAAAACCTCTGTTTGATTGGAGAGCACAGTACATTGCAGAGCTTAGGCCCACCAAGCATCCAGCCTTTGACACTGCAGCAAACCAACTCCAGAAGGCTTCCACCGAACTGCAGCACAATGGCAGAGGCAGACACCTCCTCTCAAGAACACAAGACCTCAAACTGACAAGGAGTAGCTAAAAAACTGAATGCATCCAGAAACCCATGAAATTTTAAGGACATGAAACATGCTGGTTTAAGCACATTGGTGTAATGAGCTCCCTGCAATTAGCCTAGCTAAGCAAATACAAAGCTATGTCCTGTATTAACTGAAGCTTATAAGTAATTTTAAATTACCACCCTATTTGGAGGACACTTCACTCAATCCTCCTCTGGTTTAATTATTATAGAAAAGATGTTCCAATGGTTTCTACAGAAGGCAAAACAGAAGATGGGAAAAGACCTGGGAGGCTGTAGGGAAATGCTTCCTTGCAGCAGCTGCTGTCCCACGGAGCAAGGAGCAGCAGATACCCACTCCATAAGGTGCTATCATCTCCAACAGTGCAACCCTCCTAACAGGCACACTTTGTAACAAAAAGAGAAAAAAAATGGCATAGAGAAAAAAAAAACCTCCGACCCTAGCCTACTTAGACAGGATTTAAACTGTGAGAGTAAAAAAAAAAGGAAACTAGTTAACAAGGAATGCTCAGGGCACATTTCTCTCAAGAAAACATCCACATTTAAACTTAATTACACCTAACAAAGTTTCCTCAGGTAACAATCAGCAATAATGTTATAGTCTATTGCCTGATAGATATTCGGTATTGTTTTCCTTTTAAACTTAACTCAACATCAAAGGCACAATCTGTACTTTCACACTCTGCAGTCTTCAGAAGTGTTCTTGGTGGGAATGAAAAGGTCGCAGGGCAATGCAAACAGAAATGAATTTACCAGAAGGAATTACATTTAACAAAATGTCTGTTTCCAGCTTTGCTGAGTTTGAACAGATGAAAGATGGGGTTACATTCCTCTACTAATGATAATAAGGAGGGAGATAGAGACCAATTAAATTGTTACAGTGATGAGGTACTGAAAAAGGATGAAGGCATCAAAATGTCTACATCTAAATCACAGCACAAAGAAAACTACAGAACATCTTAGCTACGCGTTTTCATTTTCCTTTTTAAAGCTCTGATGTTCTTTGAAATAGTGTAACTCCTTCCATAATGATTTCATTTGCTATCATTTACATTGCTACCCTTCCTGAAAAGTAGTAAAAAAAATGACTGAGGGCCAAAGTAACTACATTACTGTCCCTATGCCTATCTCTGAATGCCATCTGATATGAAGGAAAGGACAAAATAAGAATTCCGAACAGTCATCTTCCAAAAGCAACTCCAAAATCCACTACCGGGGATGTACTACCTCAGAGTACACAGCTGTAAGACGTAACATTTACAGAGGAGTGTGCTGCACATTAATATTTCACCCATAACTTTGGTTTATACCTATGTAATAAATTCATTAAAACAAGCAAGCACATAAAGTAAGTCACATGCTTTAGATAAATCTTCATTTTTACCAACTGGTTCAACAATAAATGGGTATCTCACACTGAAAATACTTAATGAGAATAACAGCACTAAATATTAGATAGTTTTATCTGGTGAAAGACTCTCTAAAGATGTAACACAGAGAAACAGGAGTGAATATGCCAATTAAAATTGCAAGTAGTTTTTGAAATAATTACAGGGCTATGTATGCAATATGTCGGAATGGCATTCTTTCTTTCAGTCAGCTCTTTAAAAAACTACCTGACACCTATCCAAATTTGGAAAATCTCTGATGTCACCTGTGAATCGCCTGTATGATTTCTAACCAGCAGGGCCAACTCAGTATCAGGTTACTGGGCAGCAGAGAGAGGAGATGTCAGCAGTAAAGCTGCGTCAGCACCGACAAATTGGCAAAACCCATCTGCCTTAGTGTGACTCTTCTCTTCATGCATCCCTGGGTATTTTTATTTTTACTTTTGACAGTTCTCATAGCCACCACGACAGGATAGCCTAGCAAATTTGCCCCATGCTGGTACTCCCCGCAGCCAACAGCTCCCGCAAGGAGAGGCAAAACTGGGCGTGTGGAGCCAGAGGAAGACGTCTCAGCAAGCGGCACCAAGGGCGAGGTCCCAGGGGACAGTGGTCCCAAGGGAGGCAATGTCCTTATGGACCCAAGCCCTACAGGGTTGTGTGCATGACGCCAGCAGTGAAGAATGTTCAGAAACAAAGACAACAGGTGTGTTTTTTGTCCTAATATGGTAGATGGTTATCTCAGGCATCTCCAAACAGGAGACTGTTTGGCATAGCATCCATAGTCTAAAAGGGACACGTTCTCCCTACAGAATAAATCAGGAAAACTAAGTAGATCTGAGGGGGAAAACTCGGTCTATCAGAGTTGCTTGTACACTAACTTTTAGATACCAGGGGACAAGTGGATACTCAGCTTCAGCTTTATTTCATATGTAAGAATGAGAATACTACCAGGGCTGACTTGTTACACTGCTGAAGCCACCCGAAGCAGAATTTCTCTTCGTAACGTAAGCTCCCTGTACTTCAAACAGACTTTGTACTAAAGCCAGCAAAGACAGCAAAAGCAAAGCCAGTTTGACTGTAAACTCATTGGTGTGAGCCTTGCTTTTCTCCTCACAATCCTCTCTTTGAGCTGGGTGCACTCCACACTTGTCTCTTTCTCACTCTTCATCTTTTTGCACCTGATTCTTCACTTAAAAACAACCACAATGGGAACAGTGCAGGAAACAGCAAAACACTTTGAGGCTATCTACCACATTTTAGTATGTGCTCTGTTTTGAATCTGTTAAATGGTTTGATTGTTTTAATATTTCACTAAAAGAAGCACCTGCTGATTAGGTATTTCCTTCAAAATCTCATTTTTTGTCATTTTGGAACTACTTTACTAGTTCTGCCAAGTTTCTATTCTGTGTCTTGAAGAGCTGTCTGAGTAAATGTTACTGTTTTGCCTGCTGATCATGAAATTTATTGTTTTGAAGATGAGATGTACAGCATATACATATTCTCAAATGGACCACATCTTAAAATGCTTTGCTATTCTTAAAACTTGTAACAGAAAATGGATCAGAATTCATATTGGTAAAGTTTCTTTAGCATTATTTCCTCTTATTTTATTCGTTGCTACTCTGCTGTCTACTAGATTCTCCTGAGTTACTGTGTACATTTGTTCCTGTTTCCCAATATTTCATCTTAAAACCTTTTTCCTCACAGAAAGAAATTGTCACCACTAACAAAATGCTGTGAAGCCTGAGTCTGCACCAGTGCTAAAGGAGGCTCATTGCTGTCCTCACCCAAGTTTGATCTCTGTCAGCAAAGTAACACAGGTGCAGCCATACCACTGCTAGAAAAACAGGCACCACAATTACACACAGCCTTCATCTACTACTACCTTGTTTTCAAATATCCACAGAACACCATCATAACAACAGTTGCCCAATTTCAAAGCTATCCCTTCATCTAATGAAACTTACAGCTGACAACTTTTGCTTTGTTTATAAAGAACCTGTACCTCACACCAAAAAAAGTACTTCCTCTGCAATGCTTTCTTTCATTCCTGCTATGGTCTGTGCAATTCTGAGTGGATGTTTAACCTATTCACGTAGTAAGATTCCAGTACAACAACTCTGAAATCCTATGTTTTAATTTTAATTAATTCCTTGAATAAGGCATAGAAAGTTGCAGAAAACGTTGTTTATTTGTGTCTCCTTCCCTCCCCAGTGAAGACATTTGAGAAAAACTGTGACGCAGCAAATCTTCACACTGAATATCACCTGACATATTTCACATTGTTATTTCTTACCCCAATTCAATATATGTTTGAACACTTCTTTCATCTGACTCCTGTCCTACTCTTCCTCTTTTGCTGATCTCTTGCAGTTTCCATGAGCTCTGCTGTACTTAAACAACTATCTCACTTTCTTGTAGCTCCTAAATACACTCAGCAGGTTATTACATTTATAGATTTTCCCTTCTGTTCTTAAAGAGCTCATATGTTTCATCATGATTAACAGTCCTACTAGTGGAGCACTAATAAACTACGACTACGCACACAAGTTGTCACTTTCCTCAGTACGTAAGCCCCACACCAGGTAATCACTGGCTCCTCACACCCATCACTCACAATCTATCATCCTACTTCACCTACTAGCATTATGAAACAAAAAGAGTAAATGGACAAGCCCACAAAGTCAACCATCTCTCTTCACTAGGTGAACAGGTCAAGAGGAAAAGGACTCATCACATCATCATTTTTCTAAGTTACTAGAACTTTTAAAAGCAACACTCTAGAAAAACTCATTAAAGGGAAGGTGAAACACACACTAGCACAACAAACAAAAGAAAAGTTCACTGCAACTGAACAAGGGACAACAAAAAACATTCAACAAAAGGACTGCTTCATATATCTTCGTCAGAGCATCCGTTCGTAAGACCAACTGGACCACAGTCAAATCCACTCAAGTCATACCAGGAAAAAAACGAGTACACGGTACCGACCCCAGATTTAAGTGAGTGCTTTACTGCCTCCAGCCGCTAGTTTCAGGGAGTTTCTCCCTTACCGATGTTCATGATAGAAACTTCTGGGAAAGTGGCAACTTCCTTGGTAATCCTGAAACGCTTTGAACTTTCCCTTAAGAAAGCTGTGTTACGCTCCTCAACATAGACTGTTTCCCAAAATGATACACGCTGAAGCGTTTGTATTTCCAGTTTCCTTCATGCTCACCACCTGATTTTTTTTGGCACCCACGGCTGAGCATCCAGTCATTGAGCTGAAACATGCAGTAGAAATGGCCAGTCCAACACCATTCGACTGTACAAGGGACGTTAAAAACAGAACAAAACTGAACTATTGTTACTTTCCACTGCAAAGCTCACACGCACCGTGCTATTAATCACAGGTAACCGAGAGAGATGGAAGAGGCTGCTCCATCTCCGGAGCCTCCCTTCCAAGAAGCGGTACTCACTAGGGCTCCGCCCGCGCGCTCTCGAGCGGGACAAGTGCCACGGCCACGGGGCGCGCTCACGGCCGCTCCCCACGCAGGGCCGTGGGCCGTGCCCACCCGCGGCGGCGCGCCCGGCAGCCGGCGGGTCCCAGCAGCGGCCGCCCCGGCGCCGGCGCTCCCTCCCGCCCTGTGGCCCCGGCAAG
>WBNH01000523.1:32421-64981 GCA_013401255.1 Urocolius indicus | reverse complement strand
AGAGGGATGTCCCAAACTCCTGAATGTTACCAATATAATTTTTTGTTTTATTCTTTTAAATTGGAACATGTATTTCACATCCTTTAAAAAATGCCATAATCTTCAAATTGGATTGTGGTCTGTTACTGTTGATATAGTCTTCCTTTTCCCCCCCTTTTTTCCCCCCTCTTTTTTTGCTTTCTTCCCTTCCTTTTTTCCTTCACCTCTTTTAAAGCTTCACCTTTTTTTTTCCTTCTCTTCTTTTTCCTGATTTTCTTGGTTTCCCTTGTTTTCTTTCTTTTCCCATAACTATCCAGTTCCTGGATTAAAAAAACCCAAAACAACAATACACCCTAGTGGAAAGTGGATTATGAGATGACATATCTGAAGAGATTGCAGGATTTCATTTGGTTTTCTGATATGTAGGAGATTTTTCCTTTCTTTACATAACCCCATAATAACAAAAATGTGCAGAAGTCTCACAAAATAGTGAAAGGGAAGAATGAAATGGAGGGCTCAATAAAAACCAGTTACAAAAAGAAAGGTGATTTATATGAGTTGACTGATTTTTTTTTAGAGTTAGTACATGACCTTACCAGCTAGTATTTTTGAAAATAAAATATTATTTCTAGCATCTTGTTTCTTCTTCCTGAGATACTTTGTTTTATATTTAATCACCATTCAATTCATGTGTATATTTTGCATAAAAAAAAGTATTGTCTAAGTTAAAAAAAAAAAGATAAAAAGGAAAAGTAGTAAAGAATAGGGCAGAAGAAGAATATTTCAGTTTCAAGATACTATAAAATCTCTAATTTGGCAGTTTTTGAAGTTGGCTGGAAAAACTATTCTCCACCAGCTCTTCTCCTCCTCCCCTCCCCCCTCAACTTCTCTTTTTAAAAAAAAAACGGAATATCACATTGTCTGTAAATCCAAGCTTCTATTCAGCTACATTTGATAAGACAGTAGGTCCACTCTTTGGGATAGGAGATTAACTTTTCCATTGCCAAAGGAGAGATTCTTGCTTTCAGTTTTAATCCTCTATAATCCCTCTACCACCTCCATGAAAAAGTGCACAGAATAATTCAGATACGTTTCCAGGCTCAGAAGAGCTGAAGGTGGATTTGGGATTTAATTTAATTTAATTTTTCCTCACAACTTTGTTCTGAAAGCATGAATGATAATTGAGTTGTGTGAGACTGCTCAGTACTGCACCCATGAGTGTGGAAAGGCAGTCCCTTCTAAAGAAGATAATGGTTAAAAATTTGTAGGCTATGGTACTTAGATTTAAGGCTGATGATTTTTGGGCAAGATTAGCAATATCTCAATTTTGATCTATCAAGCTAACAATTGCACTAGTAATTGAATGGAAGTAAAGTTAGACCAAAAGCATGTCCAAAGTGTGTTGAAGTCTTTATGAAAACTTCTTTTTCTTCTGGCATAGTTATCCTTTCCCTAGCCAAAGCTAGAAGATAAGTAACAGCTAGTCATCCACCTCATTAGGTTTGTGGGTTTTTCTTAAGATTTTATCTTAGATTACTTATTAGATGTATTTTGGATAGTCACCTACCTGTAGAATGTAGAATACCTTGATGACTGCCATGGAAAGGCACACCAAGAACAAGGAAATGGAATGGTCATGAGATACTCAAAGGTAGAATGAGTTTGCAGAAGAGATAACTCAATATTAATCAGTGTACATATGGAAAATGAAGATGAGAAGATACTTCGGAGTGCATTATTGTATGAGCCCATGAGTGAACCGGGTGTAACTGGAAGATAGCCTTTGATGCCAGTGTTTTAAATGAACTGTAAGGAAAAAAAAAATCAAGCAGATAGGTGGCAGGAAGCGTTAGTATGGATGGGATTAGTCTTCAACCACCTTCTATCAAGAGGTTGCAAATGTGGCTTTGTATGGTTTGCTGGGGCTCCCTCAGTGTGCAATGAAACTCTGGAATAATTAATCCCATATTTTTTTAAACACCTCTCTGAAAAGGGAGCCAGAGTTTTTCTTGGAGGTTCCTTTTTCTCCTTCTTCATGAAGAAAGATATCTTAAGTGATGGTCTCAAAAGAACTTCTTAGCCTATAAGCAGCTGCAGCTAAGAGCGTCTCATCCAGAAGAAGGGTTAAGGACTGTAAGAATGCCAAAAAAAATCATGGAGACAAGGGAATATTGATGACATTACTGACTTGGTCAGAAACTTGAGCTCAGTGGTCACCAGCTGATGCTTGCCTGCAGATGCAAGTATCTGACCTTCTGGCCACAAAATGATCAAGTTTAAACCATAATTCAAAGACAGAACCAATTATGATACAACCTGGAGCATGCGGCTTTCTCTAGAGGCTTCCCCAGCTTCTGATAGGATTAGGCATCCTTGCTTCAGTTAATTTGAGGAGTCTCTTTCTGCATTCAATAACTGGTCTTTATGTATTTTTCAGTAGCTAAGATCTCACTGTTATTTCTGACAGCTCTTCCAATGGAAATAAAGAGCTATTCATTGATTTCTTGCAAATCACCTGACTTTAAGATTCTCTTTCAAAACAGATCTTCAGAAGCAATAGAAATCATAAATAATACACAGAGTGTTCATGCAATTCTGTGGACTAATTGCTATGAATAACAAAAATAGAAGTTTACTCAAAATTTAGAGAAATATACTGTATGTTTAATTAAGTTTTCCATATACTTTATTTACTGTTATTTAAAATGTTTCTTTTAGGGAAGATTTAATTCCCTGGGCCTTTTTATGTCTCTGGAGTTTTCTTTCCTGAAGCTTGAAACATTCCATTCATTACACTTTTTTTCCCTTCAAAATAAATGGCAATTATTCTTTCCTAATTTTAGGATTTTTTTGTTTTGTTTTAATGGCACTACTGTGTTGCATAACAGAAGATCAGACTGTGCTGTAGCAAATTTGCATTCAATGCACATAGTTATATTAATGAGAAAACACACCCAGAAACTCCTCAAAAAAATCTACAAGTCTCAAAGTCATTTTTTTCTTATGTTCTGGGAGAAAAATTCCTCCTGTAGCACAGTTTAAAAATCTACCTGCCTTTCTGTGCAGAGACAAGAATTGTATTTATTCTGAGAATTTTGTCCTGGACATTCCAGAAGAAACACATGGAGAAAGGAATGTGATTTCACTAAGCCTCCATTTTCAGTTGTCAACTGGGATGACTGTTCACACATAACAAAATTATGTCCTTATTCTCATATTGAGCTTTTCCATTTTTTGAACAGATTTTCCCAGTCCTTTCCCTTGTAATCAGTGCCTAGCTCACTCTCTCAAGGATGCTTCCCCATGCAAAGATAAAGAAGATATTTTAAAAATTGTTGTCTACTCTTGACATTAGGAGTCCTGACCTCCAGTTTTCAGATCCTCTAGGACTTTTCCTCTAAATTCATTACCTTCTGTACCATTGGAAAGCTTTATCCCATGAGTGACTTCTACTTGCAAATATATTTCTCATGAGTAAGCTAATGACAGTTGAATTAAGTCTAGTTGAAGTGAGTAGGAATTCTCATGCACATGGCTTTGCAGATGTTAAAGGGTAGATCATTTTGTATTTGCAAACAAGGACTACGAATCAAAAGCAAATGTTCATAAAAGGTGCTTGAGAATTTGTTCTGGTTTTATATTAAATGCTTTGTCTTTAATGTAAAACACAGTCAATACATTAAAGAATTTAAAAAAAATTGAATGTTTGAAGTAGCACTAGCCAATAGATATAAACATGTATTTTTAAAGTGATACACTAATTATCAAGAATCTAGAACATTGCACACTGAGACATAATGAGTCTAAAATATTGATTTAAAGCTGTTTCCAGTTCAAATATAAATCAATATTCTTTGAGTCATTTTGCAGAAAAGTTTCTCAGCAAAACATTTAGTGTATATTCATTGCTTTACTTTTCTAAATGAGTAAAATTTCTTGTTTGTATCTTATCTATACTTCTAGTATTATCCTACTAGGTATATTAGGAAGCTAACCTTTGAAGACTACTGAGTTTTAAAGCATTCCAAGACTCTTGGTTATTTTAACATCAGAAAATAATAAATAAAATATGAATAATTCATTCTATATTCTTTCATCAAAATTCTCTTAAAAGCAATGTATTCTTCACAATATTAGGAAGAAAAGCATACTCACAGACTCTAAAGGAAATAATTGTGCAGTACATTGAATGGTTTAAACAGTAAATACAAAAGGTTTTGCTTCAGGGAACATTTCACTGGGTCCATTTTGCTGTCAGAAGAATTAGAAATTAAGTATATTTTTGGCATAAAGCCCTAAGGCTTCACAGGTCTTCCCTTGTTTTCTTTTTCCAGCTGAGTACATGTATTTTGGCTTTTTGTGTTAACTGTTTGTACCTTTGTTTCTGATATTTGATGTTATCTGGTAAGGTAAATCCTGATTTTGTGGCTACTGTTTTAAGAAAATGCAGGACTTCACAAGTATAAGTTTGAAGTTTCTTGCTAGGTCTAGGACTTTTCTGTTTTTCTGAGCTTGTGTTTAAACTTAGCTCTTTAAGCACAGCTTTCCATCTCATTGGAAATGTGCCTGGACATCCAAATAATAATAAAAAAAACATAACAAAAACCCCAAAAGAAAACAAAACGTAATATGTATTTAAAAAACCCTGCTAATGTAGAATCAGTTCAGTCAGGCTAATTAGCAGTGCTATGTTAGATGAAAATTTCCTGTATATAAGTCCAGAGCATAATTTGCTTAGACTGCCTCTGTTTCACAGGTAGGAATAGCTCAGCCTCTGCGGTACATGGGCTGGCGTGTTGAGATTCTGTACTGAGACAAAGAGAATTAGCTTATGTGTTTGTAGGAACTTTCTAAAGTACTTATGCTGCAAAATAGATCTTGTGTCAGGTCACCTAGAACACTGGCTGCTTATGAAGCACGAAAGTCTTCAGCCAATCAGCCTAGTTAATTAAATGATGAATTATTTTATTAATAGCTAAGAGTGAAACTCAAGTGATAAAAAGTAATAAAACACCAGTTGGAGAAATTATTTGTTATTTGGGGCATTTTTCAAAGTTCATCTAATTTGCATATTTAATCAGAAATTGGAGGTGACAGTTGCAGATTTGATTAAGGAATGGAATGAATAGGAGATAGTTCAAAACTCATATAGAGAAACCTCAGGTCATGCATTGCAGACTTTTGCACCAGTGCATTGGCACTTTCTGTACTTGTTATTAATATTCTGAAATGAAGCAGTAGTAGAAAATTAGCAAGTAATTAATAAAGCATAAAATAGAACAAAGTAAAAATTATTAAAACGACTGTCTACAAGGTATCAATATTGCATAAGTATATACATTTGTGCACACAAACACACATATTAGTGTTACATAAGTATAAAAGAATCTAAGACCCATAGAAATGTAAATGGTTGCCAATGACTGTTTCATAAAACCATTAACTCCAGTTCTCTTAAGAGCATTGTGTGTGTATGAAGTTGCACAGAGTGTTTGGTTGTATGATCAATGAAATACGGAGAAAAAAAATAAATTTACTTTTACAGCAGCAGTAGACTGTCGAGGTGCCACAGAATCTGCCACTATCTGTAAAATAAATTTACTTTTACAGCAGCAGTAGACTGTCGAGGTGCCACAGAATCTGCCACTATCTGGTGAAATATTGCAGATTCCAAACAGCAGATCAGACGTGGCAAAACCCCCACTGTTATTTCAGTGTTTCTCAGCATCTCTTCTTTTTTAATATTAAATTAGGGTTTAAATGTACATGCATTTGTGCTGTTAACTAATTCAAATGAAAAAATGTACTTAGACTCTCTTAGAAATGTGCAGATGGCAATGAAATGAATGTTAACTTCAGTAAACACATGGGCCATGCTTTGCATTAAGAAATACTAAAAACGAAGTCTGAGTCAGCTCATATTTATTGAACTAATTCCTAATGCTGTTACTGGTTCATTGAGAAATACAGTCTTGCTCAAAATATTTCCCTTGGAATTTTCAGTCTTAATTTAGAGTCTTGTAATTTCATCCCACTTTTCCGCTCCTCCTGCTTAAAAAAAAAAAAGTTCAAAAATCAGACTACATTCATGACCACAATCTGTTAAATTTTACTATGTACCTCACTGACATGAGATTTCCAACATTTAGTCTAATAATTGTAGTTGCACTTGAAGTTTAGACGGAAAATATTTTTATCATATGTATGTATGCATATGTATGATACCGTAAGTGCCTGTTTAGTGTACTTTAAGAAGCTTGAGGCTTTAATGATATTGGTGTGAATTGGTGCTTAAAGACACAATTTATTATGTATCTCTTGAACACTATTTAGCAAAAAAAGAATTAACATACAGTTTTTGGTGACTTAGATTGGAGAAATGTACATCTTAATCTTCCATAGCAAAAAAAGAAGAAATCAGTAAGGTTCAAAAAGGTGTACGTATAAGTGATCAACGGTTGTAACAATTAAGTTAGTACATCATAAGCCTCAAATTATTCCTCTATCTAATTCCTAGAGATCAGTATTAGTGATAGTCAAAATGGAAGGTCACTGTCATTGTCTCATATGTGTATACTGCACACTTCACTTCCTTAATTCCCTCTTCTTTCAGGCTATTGTGTTGACTGTGTGAAAGGCAAGATACTTATTTATGGAGACTCCTGGTCCAATTTGATATTTAATTTCCGTGTTTCTAAAGAAATTTTAAATTTTCAATACCTGTTTAATGTGTTAACTGGACCAAACTATCAAGAATTTTGGAGAAAGGGCTCCATGCAGAGATGCATGTTGATACAATTGGGACTGCCTGGGAAGCAAGCTTTAAAGACATACCTACAGATGATCTGTTTACTGTGGCTTGGCACTAGAAAAGTATAAACAGTTTCCATATCAGCAGTTGTACAAATTCTTTTTAACTGTTTAAAAGTCTCAACAAAAGATTTGTGGCAGACAAGTTTTAATGCATGGTGGATCTCAAGGAATGCCTTGGCTACTAGACTAGGTCACTGGGCAGGACTGTGTGAACAATCAAGAGGACCTATTTGGTACCAACCATTATTCATATGGGCCAGATTTAGTCATCCGTGTAGTACTTCAGATGATTTTGTATCCACTAAAATCCCTAGCATAACTAATGTAGAATTTAAAAATTCCTGGTGAAAGTTAAATTGAGTAAAATAACTTATGAATATGTCTGAGGAAGACAAGATTTTGGTACATTGTGAGGTTCATTTTTAAAATCTATATAACACAGATCAGGTTTCAAAATATTGGACAGGCTTGTCATTGTCACCATCAGCTATCTTATGCACTATATTTATATCTATAGATCCATTTATTCTGCACTTAAGTGTTACTTTATTTGAAAGATCAACTGGTGGTGAAGCATTATCTCATGTGCAGCATAATATACATCTATTTCTGAATACTGTTGAAGCACTCATGTTGAGATCATGGTGAATTTCTACCCTATGAAAGTCTGCACTTGATTAAATTAGCATTTTCTTGACAGCTTTATAACTTTCAGAATCTGTGACTGCTACTTCTGATAAATGTTCTCCTGTTGAGAGAGTGAGAAGTACTTTTAGCAAACTGTATTGTGGATGGTTCTGTGCCAAATGCAATACATGGAACGTGTTCAAACCAGTTTTATCCCAATCTGAAGAGATCTATTTTACTTACCATCAAATTTAACTCACCTACCATTGTTACATTGGTTTGGTAATTATAGGCACAGAGTATTGGGCTGGTTAGACACAATAGACCTTTTCATTTTGGTGTTTAGCATGCAATGACGGCTTGTACAAGCCAGCTCTGATGACCGTGAGAAACAGCAGTAATGAATGGTGAACAGCACTGAACAAATGTTATGTTTTATGTGGAAGTGAAGGATATGATGTCTGGTAGCTTCTTGATTATTGTTGGCCTTTTGTTTTACATCTAATAACAATACAAATAATGTTTTCTGCTGATGTGTTCAGAATATGAATTTAGTTAGCAACCTTACTCTAGATAAGATAAAAAATTATAAATAACAACTGAACATATTGCTTCACAGTCTTGTTTTACATCACAGGGCATAAAAGAGGTGCATACATCTATGTGATAATTAAAAAGCTTTGTAATTCTTGCAGTTGGCAGGTTAATAGCCATCAGGGCCCTGGGTTCACTAGCAGGCTCCAGTTGTCTTGATCAGCCTGTAAACCTCAAGTCTGTCCAAGACACATTGGTTGTTCATCAGCAATTGCCTGGCTCTCAGGGCTGGTGCAGGAGGACATGGATGCAGAAAAGGATGACTATAGGTTGGCCAGGACAACTGAAGGCTGCTGGTACATGTGAGTCCCAATGATGAGATTAAGTCTTTAGATTTAATTCAGGTAACACAGAATTCAGGGCAAAAGTTTCCTGTGAACTTCAGTGGATACTGAGGCAGATATACCCGTCTGTTCTTCCTCACTTAGCCCTTTTAAAGAACACATAGTCCCTCTCACTACTTGTCTCTTAGTTTCAAGACCAATATTTCTGAAAACGGGGTGGTCTGCATTTTATCTTTGTTCAAACAGATGAGCTATTACCTCTTTTTAAATGTAGCTTGTACTTAAATTTGGATTGTTTATATCCACACACCTGCAAGCCATAAAACAATGTTGGGAATGATTGCTTCAAAGGAAGAAAAGAATTTGTTATATTAACCATTAGGCTGTTCGCTGTCCTGGACCTCTGTAACTTTCTGGTCCTAAGCACCAGGTAACATTCTAGTGGAAAGTATCAGATAACATTCTGGTCCAGAGTGCCAGATAATTAGTACCATTCTGGTTCATAACGCCAAATAGCCAAAATCAGCTAGTTGGCCAAGTGATTTTTTTAAATATATAAAAATATGTATAACTTGTGTAATAAGAGTAATCAATAAGATTCACCCTTTACCAATCAAGGTAAAGGGTAAATTTAATCAACAATTATAAGTGGGCTTTTATGCATGGTAGGAAAGAACAAAAGAATGTTTGGTATAAATATATGTTAAATGTCATGTTTTGTTGAACATTCTTTGGGAATGATCCCATGTCCCCAGTGCATCATCAAATAAAGGACTTCTCTGCTTGTGTAACTTTTGTGTACGTAAGTTTTTCTTCCCCAGCAGATTTGCAACAAAAGGTAATGGGAAGAATTAACTAATGGAAATTTCACATTAATGACCCCAAAACCAATCTATCATCAGATTTCCTCCATTATTAAAAATTGGGAAAGAGTTGAATTTACAGGAGCTACAAGAAATTATGTACTGTATTTGTAATAACGTATGGTGACATTATTAAATCAAAACAGGATAAGTTTGAAGTTTATTTCCACTATAAACGCGACAGGTATAGTTACAGATTTATAGCTGCTTACTCCTAGAACTCCTGTATGGAATTTCAGTAATTGTAAGACTGTAAGAATTCAAGACTGGTCTCTTGTTACACACCACATATTTTATTTTTGGGTTTGATAATGATATATTTAGCATAGAAATAAATATCTAACTCTTTATAAAAGAAAGCATGATCTTGATCATTGTCATTTTGTTTTCAGTTTGAATAAGGAAGGGATAAAATAATACTTGATGGTAACAGCTTTTGATTGGTTAAATGGGGAATACTGAAATGCAGCTTGATATGCTAAAATGTTTTCAGCCACATGCAATCATTGTGATTGTTGCTGCATTAAAGTAAAGAAGTCACAAGATTTTAGAGTGGGTTTGGTTAGATTTTTTCCCATCTAGGAGAGCAATCTAAATGCAAATTCTATACCTGAATAAAATCCAAGAAGCAGGTATAAATGAGGCTTGAGGGGAAAAAAATTCAGCAGTGATGACACTTAGTCTGTTATGCACTTTGAATGTGAAAGTATATTATTTTTTCTTGATTCATATTACATTCAGAAAGTAATAGAACATAAAAAATAGTCATAAAATTAACACAGATGCACACTGTGTGGACTAGTCTAAACTAAAATCAGAAAGAAGTTTGCTGTAATGCCAATATGTTACAGTTCTATGAATCAAGTGTTCTGTTGCTTTAATTCAAAGTATCATAGAATCATAGAATTACAGACTTTAAGATCATTAAGTTCAACCAATAACCTCACACTGCCAAGTCAATCACTAAATTAAACCATATCCCTCAGCATCTCATCTATGAGTGTTCTGAATACCTTGAGGGATGGTGACACCACCAACTCCCAGGGCAACCAGTTCCAATGCTTAATAACCCTCTTGTAAAAAACTTCCTAATCTCCAATCTAAACCTACCATAGTGCAACTAGAGCTCATTTCCTCATAAACTATCATTCATCACTAGAGAGAAGAGATTGCCCCCCACCTCACTAAAACTCCCTTTCAAGTAGTAGAAGAGAGTGATTATATCTCCCTTCAGCCTTCTCTTCTCTAGGCTAAACATCCCCAGATCTCTCAGCTGTTCCTCTCAAGACTTGTTTTCCAGACCCTTCACCAGCTTTGTTGCCTATCTCTGGACACACTCCAGCACCTCAGTGTTCTTCTAGTGGGGGATCCAGAACTGAGCACAGTACTTGTACTCAGCACTGGTGACGTTGCACCTCAAGGGGACAATCACCTCCTCGGTCTTGCTGGTCACACTATGTCTGATACAGGCTAGGATGCCATAGGCCACCTGGACACATTGCTGGCTCAAGTTCACCCATCTGTCGATTAACACCACCAGGTCGTTTTCTGCCAGAAAGCTTTCCAGCCACACTCTGGCCCAAGCATTGCATGGCCTGAAGTTGTTGTGGAACAAGTGCAGGATCCAGCACTTGGCCTTGTTGAACTTTATATGATTGGACTTGGCCCATTGATCCAGTCTGTCCATGTCCCTCTGAAGAGCCTTCCTGCCCTCAAGCAGCTCTATGCAGCAACTTTTACCATTTACATTCAGTCTGATCCTAGATTTATATTTATTATCCTTCAGTTATTTCTTCTTCTCAAATCAAGTATTGTACCCACACTCCAAGTATTGGCCTTGTTGAACTTCATTATCCCTGATCTGTTTCTCCAGCCTGTCCTATTCCCTCTGAAGAGCCTTCCTGCCCTCAAGCAGGTTTATGCTCCTACCCAGCTTAGTGTCATTTGCAAATTTACTGAGTGCACTCGACCTCCTGCATGTTAAACAAAATAGGCTCCAGCAATGAGCCCTGAGGAACACCTCTGGTAACTGTCTGCCAACTGAGTTTAACTCCATTCATCACCACTCTCTGGGCCTGGCCATCCAGACAATTTCCCACCCATCACATAGCAGTTCCATCCAAGCCATGGGCAGACAGGAGGATGTTGTGGGAGATGGTGTCAAACGCCTTACTAAAGTCCAAGAAGACCACATCCACTGCCTTTCCCTCATCCACTAAGCAGGTCACCTTGTCATAGAAGGAGATCAAGTCTATCAAACAGGACTTATCCTGTATTAAAGCATGTTGACTGGGCCTGAAGCCTTGCATATCCTGCATATACCTCACAATGGCACTCAGAATTATCTGTTCCATAACTTTCTCTGGCACTGAGGTCAGGTTAACATGCTCATAGTTCCCAGCATCCTCCTTCTTGTAGAAGAGGGTCACATTTGCCATTCTCCAGTCCATTAGGGCCTGCCCAGTGAGCCAGAGCTGCTGGTAGATGATGCAGAGTGGCTTGGTGAGCACTTCTGCCAGCTCCCTCAGCACCCTTGAGTGAGTTCTATCTGTACATGGGCTTGTGTGTGTTAAGATGGAGTCATACACCTTTTCCCCTTGGACTAAGGGGACTTCCCCATCCCTGTCTTCCAGCTCAGGCAGACGAGTGCCCAGAGAACAGATGGTTTTGGTATTGAAGACTGAAGTAAAGAAGGCATTAAGTACCTCAGCCTTTTTCTCAACCTTGTTCACTAAGGTTTACCTTTTGTCTGTTAAAGGATGAAGATTCCCTTTAGCCCTTCTTTTGTTGACAATATATTATTTCTTTTATTGTCTGTTACAGTAGAGGCCCAGTTAAACTCTTGTTGAGCCTTGGCTCTTCTAATTTTCTCCCTACGTGACCTCACAACATCCTTGCAGTCCTCTTGGACTGCCTGCCCATTCTTCCAAAGATCATATATTCTCTTTTTCCTCCAGAGCTCCAGCAGAAGCTCTGTGTTCATCCAGGATGGTCTTTTACTCCACCATCTCATCTTCTTGCATGTGGGGACAGCTTGATCCCATGCCTTTAAGATTCCCTTCTTGAAGAATGTCCAGCCTTTCTGGACTCCTTTGCTCTTCGGGACTGCCTCCCAAGAGCTTCTGGCAACCAACTCCCTAAATATGTAAAAATTTGCCCTTCAGAAATCCAAGGAGGCAGTTCTGCTGATTCCCCTCCTTGCTTCTCTGAGGACTGAGAACTTGATCATTTCATGATCACTATGCCCTAGGCAGCCTCCAACCATCATGTTCCCCTCCAGACCTTCTTATTTGCAAACACCAGGTCCAGCAAGCTGCCTTCCCTTTTTGGCTCACTTCACCAGCTACATGAGGAAGCTATCTTACACACACTCCAGTAACCTCCTGGACTCTCTCCTCTCTACTGTGTTGTAGTCTCAGCTGATGTCCAGTAAGTTGAAGTCCTTCATGAGAATGAGTGCCAGCAATCCCAGGAGTTTTCTCAGCTGCCTAAAAAACATCTCATCTACCTTATCATCCTGGCTGGGAAGTCTATAGCAGATTCCTCTTGTAACATCACCCTTGTTGTCCTTTCTCCTGATTCTTACCCATAAGCACTTGATCTTATCTTCACCATCATTGACCTCTAAACAGTCAAGACACTCCCTAACACAGAGGACCATGTGACCATTTTCAGATGTTTCCTTAGCCTGTAACACATTAACCCTCGTTAGCTTGCTCCACTGAGGCAGCAGATGAGTTCTCAGATGCTTTTGTGCTAGGTTTAGGCTTATCTTTGTCAAATCTGGTTGATGCTTTCCCCCTTCAAATCTAGTTTAAAGCCCTCTCAATGAGCTCCATTAACTCTTGACTCAATATCTTTTTCTCTCTTTGTGGCAGATGATTCTCATGTCTTTGAAGTAGTCCCAGTGCCCTGTAAACTGCTTCATGCTCAAAAAAATCCAAAATTTTATTGGTACCTGCATGCTTGGAGCCAAGTATTAATCTGTTTTGTCTTCCAGGTGCTTTCCTCATCCCCGCTCATAACCAAAAGGATAGAGAACACTACTAATGCTCATGATCCCTCAGCCAGGCATCCCAAGGCCTTGAAGTTTCTCTTAATAGACCCTAGACTTCTGACAGACATCACTACCCACCTGGAAAATCAGCAAGGGATACTAGTCTGTTGGCTGTACCAGGGTAGGGAGTTTTTTCTCACATCTTTGACCCACACTGCAGGGAGGCAGCAGACTTCTCTAAGAAGTGGATTGGGTCTGCATATTGGCCCTTCTGTTCCCTTCAGAAAGGAGCCTCCTATGATGATGTCCTGTCTTATTTTCTTGTTTGTGAATGATGCTTTTATGTTGGGCACTGGCTACCTGAATGTTGGTAACAGCTCCAGTGAGGGTGAGCCCTCATCCTGGTCACTGTTCAATTCTGCTTGCAGGGCTGCATACCTGTTCTGTATGGGTAGGGACACCTGGGACTGTGGAGCGGTCATACAAGACAATCGTCTGCTGTACCAGGCACCAACCTGCTGCCATTGCCCTCCATCTTTTGAGTCCCTGGATTCAACTGGACTAAGGAGGGAGAATCCCCTGGGTTACCCCTCTGGTTGACCTGCCACAGGGAAAGTAGAGTACAATCCAAATAGTCTGTCTCCTGCTCACACACTTCCTAATCTTCCTCAGACTACTCATCTCCTCATGGAGCTCTGCTACCAAGCAGAGTAGTTCCTCCACTCTGGGTACACCTCGCACAACAGAGCTCCCCACTTCCACCCTTGTCAGGACACTTCTCACGTCGATACCTGGGTGCCTTTGCGCTCCCTCTACTGTTCAGTCTGGGATCCTGCTGAGCATGCAGAGGCCAATGCTCTGGCTTTGAGCTGGGTGGCTACCATTGCTCCCTCATCAAGTAGGTAGTACTTCTATCCATCCTGCCTGCTCGTCCTGTCTGGGGAAGCTGCTGTGCCGCTTTCCCTGTCTGGGAATCCCTTGCTCGCCTTGTTTCTTGACAACTGAATGATAAGTAAGATAGTGAAATATAGTTTCAATGACAAAGACATAATAAGGAAGTATAAAAATGAGGAAAGGGAATTGTTTGAGTTCTAGAAATTTGGAGAAAATTGGAGTATAGTAATCCGATGCTGTTCAAGTCTGTTACTCTTCTGTTGAAAAACATACCCTGTAAATTGCTGATGTCCCCTGTTTCTCCTGCTCCTCCCAGTCTGACACAAACTCTAATTGAATAATGTATCCTTGGCTCCCGGATCTATTCAACAGAAATAATTCAGTGTTTTCAGAAAGATATGTTTCCAGGCCTGGTAGTATATTTGCCACATTACAGACCTAACAGTCTTCTGCAGTTATTGATGGAAACCATTATTTTTCCTTATGACACCTATTATTAAAGCTCTCAAACCCAACTAGCACAGTTTTGAGCGAAAACCTGTTTTTCTGCCTTATTCATACTTAACATCAAATTGTTCAGGTGAAGGTGTAGAGTACAATGAGGTTTAACTTTTACCAGGACATAATTCTTAAGCCAATTTCAGATAAAATCACAGTTTAAAATACTTCCTTAAAAGATTTTATATAGCATATTGCATTTGCAATTAAACACATAGATGAAGAAATGGCAGAATAGTAATCTCCTCTATTAGAATCAAACTTGAATGAGTTTCTCACTTTACTCTGCATTCAGTTGTGTTGCTGTAGGTATCAGGAAGCCATCACGTTTCAACACTGTTTACTACTTGAATCATATTCATAAGACAGAAAAAGTTCACACTGGTGAAGTGTGTACTTTTTACAACTAATCTTCCTTTGAGTTTCCAGGATCTCTGTTTACATATTTTTTTTCTTCCTTAAAGCTTTTTTGCTTCTGAACTTCTCAGAAAGCAGTCTTACTGACTCTCTCCATATCTTGTGAGCTGCACTTTTTCGTTGGAAATACCAATATTGTTTTATCAGATCTATTTTAATCCCCGAGTCAAGACTGACCTCACTTCAGGGAAAGTAAAACTTTTATTGTTAGCAACACAATTTATGAATATATCCAGTGTATTTATTTAATGTCTCAACTTACTGAGTCTGATGTTGCTTTTTTACATTTTAAGCATGAAATATTTTATGTAATCATATAATTTTCACTTTAATCACTGCTTTTTTGCTTGAGATCCAGTTTGGTATTGATTGGCCACTGTAAGCCATAGCTGTCTGGGTGTGACTGAATGGAAACTGTACATGCAGTCTATTTAAAACATGAACAAACAAATACCTCTTACTGTCAAACTTGGGTGGCTGTCAATTTTCAGGTCAATTCAGAAGAGGTACTTTACAAATGACATTGAGAATCTCTTTTCTTGTTCCTGCAAATCTATTCAAAGATGAGAAAAATCAATATCTATCTTTATTTCATATGCACATTTAGTGAAAAAAAATTATACCTGTCTTTTATTTTGTATATGCATTTGGTAAACTGGAGTTAGAAATATTTATTGATCACCTTAAACAGAATCCTTGGGAGATCATTTGATACTGGGCATGTATGCCAATATCCAATGTTTAGAATAAGGATCAACCACTGAAGCTCTTTCATTTTTAAAGTGCTCATTGGGTGACTGGAAAATAATGAATAACTCAGATTGTGCATCTTCCACATCCTAGGATTGTCCGTAATAATTTGTTTCTAGATATATCCACAATCTTATTTTAATTTTTTTTTTCCGTATGGTTTGTGAATAAGATATGGCAAGGTCAGAAATATATTTTTAGACAAATATGTGTAGAAACAACCAATGCTTTCGCACACAAATGAAGAAATAACCCTATCCAACCCAAATCCCACCATGCAGACAACATTATCAGTCCCAGCATTGGACACTGACACAGTTTTGTTTCAAATGGGAAGCTTTTCTCCTGCCTGTAGGCAAGTGATCACTGAGCATACACAAAAGAGGGTGAAGGAATGGAAGATGCATCATGGATTGAGATTCTTTTAGAGGATATTCAGCACATTTATTACTTTTTTTTTTTTTGCAAAGAGATGATATATTAATCAGTAAAGTTAATGAGTCTTTTCATTTCCTGCTGGTTAGGCTGGCCAGAATGTCATGCTTGGTTTTTTTATATTGATCGCAAGTTCCTCTGTCTTTACTTGTCTTGTCATATATTCATTTTCTGGACCTACACTTTGCCAATATGTTAGCCTACACATTTGGCATTGTTTAAGAAATATGGTTTTAGTTAAATTGTTGATAGGTCTCATTGAATAATGAAAAATTCTTTAGACTCTGAAGTGAAGCAAACTCCGTATAGCAAGATATAATAAATTATCATACTAATAGTTATATTTCAGCAAATTGTACCATGTGGTTGAAATAACATCCTTATTTCAGTCATGGCTTCTATGTGTCTTTCCATTTTAAATTTGTCTTTACCTACTAATCTGTTCTATATTCACTAGAATTAGAGGAACCTCCACCATATATTTAGTGCTATTTAAAAACTTTTCAAAATTATCATCTAAGTTAGACTAGTAAACTTCTTGGTGCCGTATATATCAAAAGCACTGGTAAGGTCAGAATAGCCAAGATGTAGTCCTGAGAAGGAAGCAATTTTGAAAAATTGTTATAGACATAGAGCTAGGTTTCAACCAAAAATCACTCATCTCTGGCCATATGAAAATGTTTTTTTTTGTCATTTTATCTACTTTCTCCACCTCTAGTTTATCATCACCTCACAGTAAATATGGTACCAAGTCAAGAAGCAGCTTGCTTTCTTGGTTAATGGCTCAGTTAACCCAGAGAATCAGTATAGAAAGAAATAAAATTATATCTTATGCTAATTTTGTTCCAATGAGAAAAGTAATTTTACATCTGAATAAACTAAAATTTAACCATTAATGATAAACAGTTTATTTAAAAAAAAAAAACCAAAGGACTTTCAACTTGTTATGCCTCTGAAGCAGCTGGTTAGAGCACTGTATCAATAGGTTCATAGAATTATAGAATGGTAGGAGTCAAAAGGGACCTCTAAAGATCATCTAGTCCAACTTCCCTGCCAAAACAGGTCCATCTAGATTAGGTCACACAGGTTCAGAATTTGACTCCTATCTTCTGTGAAAAATGAGCTTCTCTGATACCTGTTGCTTGGCTTTTATTTTGAAGGGCACTGTGTAAAAAATCTTTCCTGTTGCTAGGATTCTCATCTCTTCCCTTGACTTATGGTGCCAAAACACGGGCTTTTGCTTAGTGTGAGATCCTTGTTCTGGCCACAGGACTCGGTAGTGTAAAGGAAATTATTTTCATTTTACATTATATTTATTACATCTACTGGCTGCCCATGGCTTGGATGGATCTAGTCTGTGATGGGTGGGAAACTGTCTGGATGGCTGGGCCCAGAGAGTGATGGTGAATGGAGTTAAATCCAGTTGGCAGCTGGTCACCAGTGGTATTTCCCAGAGCTCAATGCTGGAGCCTATTTTGTTTAACATCTTTATCAATGACCTAGGTGAAGGGGTTGAGTGTACCCTCAGTAAATTTGCAGATGATACTAAGCTGGGTAGGAGCATAAACCTGCTTGAGGGCAGGAAGGCTCTTCAGAGGGAATAGGACAGGCTAGAGAAACAGATCAGGGATAATGAAGTTCAACAAGGCCAATACTTGGAGTGTGGGTACAATACTTGGAGTGTGGGTACAATACTTGATTTGAGAAGAAGAAATAACTGAAGGATAATAAATATAAATTTAGGATCAGACTGAACATAAGTGGTAAAAGTTGCTACTGCTGGTGAAACCTTGCAGTTGTAAACAGAATAAAGCTTTTAAGCAAAAGTATCCTTAGGACCAGTCCTGCTTTCTCCTCATTTGTTCTTGAGAGTTATAAATGAAATCTCCTAGTATGTGAAAATTATGTGCTGTAGATGATAATTTCCATTCTTTTGGGAAACAATGATGAAGTTTAAGTTATAATCGATCTGGTGCTGTCATAGAGCTTGAGTCCTGCTGTGATTTGAAACTCCTGTCATCAGTGTCACAAATCAGTGCTTCTCTTTTCTTCTTTGTCTTGAAGATACAAAGTAATTGCATTATGTATTTCAGAAAACTTTTTGTTGTATATGATACTTATTGTGAATGAGCATACAGCACACAACCTTCATCCATACCATTTTGTAGTGCATATAGATTGTTAATGGATTTGAGAACTTGTCATGTGTTAGTAATTTTTTAATAAATTTTAGAAATAGATGGCTGTGTTTGCCAAGACAATGAGTTGTACACTCAGTATATTTGTCAACATCTGCAAGTTTGCTGACAGAGATGTAATTAGACTCATGCCCAAGGTACTTCGTAGGGAAAAGTACAAATGCTACTTGTCAACAGAAGTCTTGTTTTCCCCAGAAACTGTTGTAAAGGGACAGGTTTCCCATGGAACTGTTGTGCTGCTATTTGACATTCTAGGGAAAAAAAGGTTTTTGTCAAAGAAAATGTCATGTGCATGCCTAGTAATTCTTGTAACAGTCTTGTCAGTATGAGTAGCACTCTCAATCTGTAATTGAGAAATAGTGGGGACACTGAGTGACAGATCCAGATCTCTAAGGGTATTTCAGTCCCCAGACTACTGAACTTCTTAAACATTAAAAGCTTGGATATGAGTTGGGCAATTAAAATCCTTTGCAGGTTACTTATGTGCTGTACACTTTTCTTTTCTTTTCTCTTTTCTTTTCTTTTCTTTTCTTTTCTTTTCTTTTCTTTTCTTTTCTTTTCTTTTCTTTTCTTTTCTTAGAAATACTAGATTGGGAGATGGAGATAATTTCTTGTTCACATCCTACAGGAAGTACAGTGATCGTTGTCCCAACTAGCTATTTTTGAGTCTTATCCTCTGTAAGATTTCACTTTTGCCCCATACTCTCTTGAATAACTGTAACTGAGTCTTTTAAGGCTGAACAACTAAATGGATATGTTGAAGTCCTCTTGGGACTTTTTTCTTTGCCTATACATGAGAAATTGCCATGCTTTAATGTATACCCAGTCTAGATCAGAGTTAAATAGACTGATAGTCTGAAAAAAGAGTTTTATGCCAGTGTTTTTCTTAATTCAGAAGCATGAATTCCTGTTTGGTCCAGAAACTTTATTATTTCATTCAATACATACATTTGTGTTATAAGTTTTAGGCCTTTCCTGGAATAAATAAATACTTATACAAGGAGGAAAGCAAACAATTTCTGAGAGCCAAAGGAAAGTTATGTCAAACCTTGTTCTTCACATTTGGATCCCTGATCCAGTGGAGAATTCTGACTTGGTTTACCAAAGGTCCTAAATTTGTAACAATATTGTTAATTGGCAGAAGTTTTAGACAAGTGATTGAAGCAAAAAAGAAAGGAGGAAGGAAGTAACTTGTAACCAAGTCCAAATATAGCGGAAAGGTCCACACTGTAAGACAATGGAGTATTTTGTAGGAATGCTGAAGGTGAGGTGGAAGTGGAACAGGACTATAAAAGATGAATTTTTTAATTTATTCATTGAGTTTTGCAGAAGAGAAAATTTCTAGGTATCGAATGATATATGTATGAGCAGAGTATCTTTGTGTAGTTTACTTTCCAGTAGGTTTAAATATCTATTAAATCACAAAATGCAGTAAATGAAGAATGTTCAGCATTTTTGACTGTTGGCATAAGGTGTAAAGAAATTAGGAGAAAAAGACTAGAGATAGATATTCTCTATCTTCTGTGGAAAATAGGAGAAACTTTAAATTGGCCTCAACTTAACTGATTAAATGGCCTGGTTATTAGTTTGGTCTTTACTTGTTATGAGAAGCAGAATATTTGCGGGCAAAATAAATGAAAGATCAATAAGACCAGAATGTTATCTCAGCAAAGCCTGACACAAAATGAATAAAATATAATGGGAATTGAATGGCAGTTAAATAATCCCTAAATGCCAATGAGTTTGTTGGGTTTATTTTAAATTACATTTGCTCTCTTCTTCTTTTCAATGATGTTTCTAGATATATGTTTTTATATTGGTACAGATTTGGAATGATCACCACTTATGGCAAAACTGGATATCAAGCCACAGGAAAAAAGAGTAAACTGTTTCTCTTTTCTAGACAATAATTTGGTGGAAACAAGAAATGGGATGGAATTCTTAACATTAATTACTTGTCAGTTGGAACCAGGTATGAGTGGAGCATTTTCAGAAAAATGCCATGAATTATCGAGGAAAAAAAAAAAGTAAACTTGCAGAACAACCTTAAAACATAAGAAATATTAAACCATTTATGTTCTGAAACAAAAAAGGTGATGTTTGAAGGATAAAAGACTTACTAAAACATCACTATGAAGAAATAGTTGAGAACAGACAAAGGATAGGCAACTAGACCAATAAGTAGGAAAAATGAGAAAGGTGGAAGCTGGAAGTTATACATTGAGTTTAAGTGTGCAAGAAGATGCCTAGAAATTCTGAAGGCAATTCTAATCTGGTTGAAGACAGAACCAACAAACGGAAGAAGATTGAAAAGATTAATTTAATTGTTTTCAAAAGCAATTTTGTGGTCTAGCTGTGATTGCCTGAGTTCCGTACCTGGTGTAGTAATCAAAATTTATTATGACATGAGGATGAAACAAATTATTATATTAGGTAAATATGCAGATGAAGAACACTAATAACACATCAGGAGTTTTATCATGTCAGTAAGATTCCTGAAAGTAAGAGGACTCTCTGTCATGAGATTGTTTAATCCTTGGATAAAAGAAATATAAAAGAAATTAAGGTCCGGAGTTTGAATTACTTGTTAACACTAGTTTGAATCTAAGACAACTTTAGTTTTAGCTGGTAAATTTTTTATGGTATCTCATGCTCCACATGTTAGCATTAAATGATCTCTCAAAATTTCTTTTCAGATGAGAATACTAATTTGTGTTCAACTGTGCTTGCTATGTATGTAGCTCAGTGTCCCCACTATTTCTCAATTACAAATTAAGAGTGCTACTCATACTGACAAGACTGTTACAAGAATTACTAGGCATGCACATGACATTTTCTTTGACAAAAAACTTTTTTTCCCCAGAATGTCAAACAGCAGCACAACAGTTCCATGGGAAACCTGTCCCTTTACAACAGTCTGGAGTCTGACTTCAATATCTCCTCGCTTGCAGGTCTATATTGTTGGCTAGATAATGAAAAATGAGAAAGATATGTACTTAAAGTCACACAAATTTACTTTCTCTCAGCTTTTCATCAATGTAAAGGAAAAGGAAAAATAAGGAATAGAGTAGGAAACCATTTGATGTCTTGGACATTTTTCTTTATTTTTACTTTATTTAGACCATCTTTTCCTAGAAGACTTTAAAATTCAGCACTCCACAGCAAGTGAATTCCATCTTTCTTCGTCATTCAGTCATGTGCAGAGTTAGGAGATTTCTCCTCCTTCCTTCCTTCACAACACCCAAAATTCCCCATTATTTCCTAATGACACTATCTACGTAAATGTGGACCTAACCTAAGAGTCTTTTTTGTGTCGTAAGCAGTCACTCAGCTAATGCGTATGAAAGAATAGATTGGTCCTTCAGAAAATCTAATAACAAAAAGAAGAGCTTAAAATTATCATTTTCTTTTGCAGATGATAATGATGTATTTTTTGCCTATCTACTGTCTCTTATTTCTATTTCATAAAGATAGTGTATTTTGAATCAAGTTAAGCTAAGTGGTTAAAATCTTATATTCCAGTAGGTCCATGAACATTGCTTTTTGTAATAAGTCAGAACTTTGAAAATATTGCCATGTGGAGAAGGAAGGCTAAAAGAATTCTGTGTTGCTTCAAATAATTTGCTGCATGTAATGATACTGTTCTCAATTAAGAAAGTTGATAAAAATTGTCTTTGGCAGATGACAGATGCTGAGTAATTTTTGGGTAAACAGTTTACTTCAATCTAACATACACTGGGGAGTAATTAGCATTCTTAGCAGCTCAAAATACTAAATGCTTAATAGAACATAGTTTTCTTATTGTTCTCCATGTGGCTGTAATTCATCCGCTTAGTTATTCCACAGAGTTTAACTGCATATGTTTGGTATGGTGCAGATACTTTGCTTTCTCAGGACTTTAGTCCTCAAACAACTTCAAGATGTATGAATTGGTCCTAGATGACACTCAAAGTACTGTTAGTAGGGTTTGGAGCATTGTTCCAATGTGCAGTGACTGTGAAATCCTGTATCAAATCCTTGTTTGTGAACTAGATTCTACTCTTTTTGATGTTATTCTTATTGATTGTCAAGATATAATATCATGCTGTTGTATGAGTAAGGAGAATCTTATTAATGATATGACCTTAAATTCAATTTCAGCTCTTTTGTGAGTTGACCTTATCCTTTAATATAACTTTGAAGGCCTCTAATTTGATGTATATAATATTTAAACAATATTTATTCTGTTTCCTATGGTGGTGAAAACTTCAAATGTACTCCCTTCTGATGTCAGCAAAATTCTCTTACTGATTTTATTGCCCATTTGGAAAAAATATTTAGTAAACTGTCTATGGAGTATTTTGCAAATCATCTACAGAGACTTTTTGGGATTTCACAGAAATTATTTCAAGCCTCAGTTTGTCATTGCCATCTCTTTATTACAAGTGCATAGTTCATATTCTAAAGTTACCAAGACTAAGCCTCAGAACTAGTTTCCTGGGAAAATTGTTCTGCTGCTGTTCATCATTGAACATTTATGCTCAAGTATTTTTATTACATTTGCAGATGACTTTTTGATAAGGTATCTGAACAACTACTGGCTGTTGCTTATTTTGATTGTGTATATTATTTCAAGAAATAATTGTGATCTTGAGCTCCTGTCTTACTTTGGCTGTAAACAATTTTCAAGCAGAAGAGAGCTTTTCCGGTCATTCAAGGCTAAGATAATAATGTTAAAAGGTGTCTTTTCTGTGTGGCTTTCAGAATTTTTGTGCATGTGGTGTAGGAAGTGATAAAAGCTTAATAAGCTAGGATGCCAGAGAACAGTAGACTATTTATCAGCTTGTATGATATAATGTTCAAGTGTTACTTCAGTTATATCTCTAGGCCTATGAGAATGTAAAATATTCCGTGGCAATTAAAAATCTTATAAAAAAAAAACCCACAAACCAACAATAAAAAAAAAGCCTAGAGTTTATTGCATCCAATATTGTTTTGAAAAATATGTATTGGAAGTATATTAATTTAACTTTTTAATTAATGTGTAGAACAAAATAGAATTCCAGTTTTCATGGAAAAAATGCAGTAATGTAAACTTGATGTCTCAGGGAAAATTAGAAAACCTTTCAATATTAGTTAACTTTTTGAAATGTGAGTGAATGGATTTTGTGTTAGATTGGGTGGCAATCTGTCCAATGTATAGGGTTGCTTTGCTAGCATGCAGATAACAGCAGTTTATTTGATAGCAGATGTAAATCTGTAGATTCCTTCCTGAAATGTCTTCATAAAGCCTTTTAGCAAAAATATTTTTATGTCACAAATTGTTTTATATATAAAGCTCATATCGAATGTTAGAAGCTGTTAAACTCCAGAACTCAAAGTTATGACTTAAATAAGCATTCTTTGTTTTAAAAAGAAATTAAATCACAGCACACACATGGCATCGAGATGTTCCCTCAATTGGAGTGAATATTACCATGTTTTACTAGAACATAATTCATGATGTATAATTCTTAAAGATGTATTAATTTGATCAAATTGCAATCAGTGGCTAATTGTACTTAGATTAGGGAGAACTGGAAGATTGGTTTATAAGAAGGAGTAGATCAAAAAAGTTCCATTTAAATATAAGAAAAAACTGTTTGACTGTGAGGGTGATGGGGCAGTGGAACAGGCTGTCCAGAGCGGTTGTGGAGTCTCCTTCCTTGGAGACTGATCTAGGTGGATCCTTGGCCTGATCTAGGTGGATCCGCTTCTGCAAGGGAGTTGGACTAGATGATCTCTAAAGGTCCCTTCCAACCCCTATCATTATATGATTGTATGATTCTATGAATTTAGCTGATTAATCAAATATCCACAGCTATATTAGGTTTAATCCCAAACAAAGCAGATAGTTATTTAAGAATAAGAGACAATGTCTTGCTAGTTAAAATAATTCTGGTTTAAAAGACTGTTTAAGTATCAAACTATTCTTTTGGACTGAGAAATTAACTATGTGAATCACAGGATAAAAGAATCTTAAGGACTGGAAGACACCTCAAAAGCTCATCTAGTTCAACCCCCCTGCCAGAGCAGGACTACCTAGAGTAGGTCACACAGGAACTCATCCAGGTGAGTTCTGAATGTCCCTAGAGAAGGAAACTCAACAACCTATCTGAGCAGCCCATTTCAGTGCTCTGTCATCCTCACAGTGAAGAAATTATTGCTTGTGTTTCTTTGGAATCTCTTATGTTCCAGCATATATCCATTGCCTCTTGTCCTATCATTGCCCATCATTGAGAAGAGCCTGGATCCATCCTCCTGACACTCAACCTCTATGCATTTGTAAAGATTAATGAGATCACCCTTCAGTCTCCTCTTCTCCAAGCTACAAAAATATTAGTAGCAAAATTAGTTTACCTCCCCATCTGATAGCTGAAATAGATAAGCTAGATAAAAAGGGTAGTTCAAAATACAGAAGTAATATTCTTAGTGAACAGTAAATCTCTGTTATATCACTACTCTTAAAGAATCTTTGTTATAGTTATGTTCTATCTATAAAGATAGAGTAGGCAGTAGTCCAGTCTGAAAGGTGTTGTCTGCAAAATTTTTACTTAATGCCTCCTAGTTAGGCTCAGTGACTACTCAGCACTTAACTAGCAAGTTTCAAGCACACTCTGGAGAAGACTCCAGGACTCTGATTCTTACAAAACTGACCTATGTTCTTTTAGCTAAATAAGTAGGAAAGCATGCAGAAATACTGTGAAAAGTAACTGTGCTTTGGAAAAGTGACAAAAAAAGCCACATCTGCAGAAACAAGAAATCCACCTGTATAAAATAGGTCACAAGAATTTAAATGCACATTGTAATATCGTATAACTGATAATGTGTGTTGTTTCAGGCTATGTTAAGTAGTTAACTAGTAATTAATTATATCTAGATTACAGAGTACTCCTCTATAAAGATGTTATTTGTATTTAATGTGCACTGATTAATCATATAGCTTGAACTATTTTTAGAAGAATTAGATGTCTCACAAAGAAAATTACCTGGCATAAAAAGAGAATAAAAACTTGTGACTTGTCATAGGAGAGAAGGGTTTTTTTGTTAAATTAGATTTGTTGTGAGCATTTACTTTACAGTGATTACAGATTACATTAGTTGTGACTGGTTTTAGCTCAGTTGTATGTGATGACAACCACTGTATACATGATTTGATGTGCAGTAATCTGATAGAATTACTGCATGTTAATTCTCACTCTGCATTTGTTCTACAGGTTCTGAGCTGTTCACCAAGAGGAAGAATTCAGGTACTTGCATGCTATTATTTGCTTCATTTGTCTAACAAGAGCAGCACAACAGAAAGCAGAACTAGACCAAGCCTGTATCATGTTAGTGCCAGGGCTTTCACCATGCAAAAGGAAAGCAGGCTTCCTGAAAACTTTACTGATTCACCCCTAAATTATAGTGCTTTGATTACTTACAATGAGAGATGTGGGGCTGTTTTGCTGCCCTTCCAATGACCTTTTTTTGACCAGTTGAACATATGCTTAAGCTTTCATTGGCTTGCATCTGAAATCATGGCTGCTTGCTCCTGTCACATAAGCAGTCATTCTTCAGTTTCCTGTAAATCTTCACTCCAGACTATCTTCTCTTCTAGTAACACTTCAAATTTCCTTCTTCCTGTCTTTTATCATATATGAATTGCAATACAGTCTTCAGAAAATCTACAGGCCAATTCTTATAACCCTTGTTACTGCTATTTGTTTTTATGGGCAGCAATGAAACCAGTGTGGAAAAAAAGACTGAAGACTTTCTCTGGAAAAAAGGCTTTTCTAGAAAACTGAAGTTTAGTGACAGAGATATAGTAGCATTTTCTTCAAAAAGTAGTAATATCATCTACATATAAACAATGAATATTTTATAATATTGTACCTTATCATTCAGTGCCTACAACTACAGTGTAACACTTGGCAATTACAGTTCAATTACACTTTTATTGTGGTTTATACCAGTAATTACTGAATATTAATCTAGCCAGAGAGGCAATTATATGAGGCAGAGTATTTCAAAGTAAATTTGTTAGTTTGTGATTCTCAACTTTGAAAAAGTGAGTGGGAAAATACAAACCGAGAAAGTAAGAAGTTGGTCTGCAGTTCACATTAACTAATCTGAGGTTTGACCAATAAATTTTAATTACTTAATATAAACTCTATGTCAGGGTTTTTGCACTACTATCATAGTGTATTGAGAATGTCACTATAAACGCTATGTTGTCATGTAAGCACTGGTTAGAACACATATGTTGCTATGTTTGAGCATATAACTTTTATTTTAAAGGTATAGGATAATTAATTGTGTAGGTAAATATGTGTTCTTTCTGGATTTTTGTTAAACAGCTACTGCTAGGTTTCCAAACATGAGATCAAACTTTTTTGCTTTCAGTCTATAGTGTTCTTTTTCAAGGAAAGTGAGTTGTCAACTGCCTACAGTACTGAATAGTAGAAATTAACTGTTTATCTTCTTTCTTGGATTAGTCAAGATTAGTCAGAATTAGTAGAATTAGCAGAATTAGTCAGAATTTTTTAATAGAGTACCCCCTGGGCTCTGCAAACCAAGTAAAAAATGACAATAGACCACAAGACTGGAGATCAGTAGTATTGACTCCTAATCTAATATCTGAAATATTATTTAATGTTTGCTTTACAATTCTTGACTTTTTCTATGTACATATGTTTTCTTTCTCCCATGAAGAGGACTTTAATAGATCAGATTTGTAAAGCACTTGAATGTAAAAAATGCTCCTTAAACCTTAGAATTGTACTATGACTGCTACTTGCACTAATCCCTGCTCTTCATTGTATGACAAAGGCCATTAAACAAATAAAAAGAATACTTTTCCATCTTGAAGAAGTTAAATTTACTTTTATCTATGACACTTAGCAACTTAAAATATATTAAAAGATGGCAGTGCTTTGAAATTGTTAAGCTACTGAGGAGGTAGGTATTGATTTCATTAAGGTATCTTCGAGCTGTGTGGTAGATTAACACCAGGAATCTGGAAACATTTTGCAGCTGTGGAATATATAGTCTATCTGATGGCACAGTAAGGAAGAAATTATTTTCAGGGACTGTTGTCTTCCAGCATTGCTTACAGGGTGATGTGTACACTGATCATTGCTGTGATCTCTGAGGACACAGAAATTAGTTCCATTGTATTATTAAAACTAGGCTCTAAAATTCTGTACAATTTATAAAAAGTATTTCTTGTTTCTTATATTACTGATTTTCATGGTTTGTGTTAAAATAAAACGTGGTATGAAAAGTTAGCAGGTTAGCTTTTATAATATGCAGCAAACCATGTAAGTATGAATGGATACCCTAGTGTATGGGCTCTAAATCAATTCATCAGAGATTCCTAATAAGGAAACAATTAATTTGAGATGGGAAAAGATATCACTTGCCTTCCAGAGCTGACAAGTTGCATTTCCACTCACTCCTCCTTCTTCCTTCCCTCTTCTTGGCAAAGTGAGTTTGTACTCACAGTCACGCGTGTCAGGCTTACTATCTGTGAGAATCTTAGTGCTGCCTGAAGAGGTATTACACAAACACACATACTTAAAACTGTATTCAAACCCATTTGCGTTTATGTTGTTCTTTTCAAAAGTAACAGTAACTTTAGGAAGGAAAAAAGCCCAGCCAAACCAACCAACAAACCCAGCTCCCAGTAAGTAGTGCAATATCACAGCTCTTGGTAAAGGCAACAAGAGTATGGAGGAGAATTTGATGTTACAATTTAGGTAGTAATGAGACCATTGTTATTTCAAAGCTTACAGCATGATAACATAAAAATCTAGAGATTATGTCCTACAAATAAGATGTGATAATTGAGTACAAAATAGAGCTGTGAAGAATTAATGCTAATCTTCTGGGCAAATACAACTGCCTCGTGAAGCTGTGCATTATATAGTTAAAGCTGCTATGCTGAAACTACTTGTATCTGTGGTGTAGTAATGAGTTCAAATATTCCCCAGCTGAGCTGAAAGTAGGCATGCACATGACCTGAGACAACCTTTTCTATATCAGAACCAAGAGTGACTTTGGCAGGCGAGCTGACTGTAATTGGCTGCTCTCAGCACCTTAGCAGATGTGCTCAGCATGCATTAGTATCAGCCTATTTTGTCTCTATGCAGTAGCACACTACTGAAAGCCACTGGAGGTTTTTCTTGACTAAGGTGTCCAAATTGGCCACTGGGTCTATTTCCACTGTTAAGAAATATGTCATTCCCCTATGCATCTTTTTACAACATTCTTCTTAGCCTAGCTAGTAATTTGTGTGCTGAATTGGAAAGATCTTGAAATGGAAATCTGGTATTTGTTGGATTAGATAGGTTCACTTCTGCATTTGTACTCTTTGAAAGTGGTTCAGAATGATTAAAACGATACTAGATGATGAGGTTTATTTTTAATATAAAAGGATGATGATAATATGCTCCTTAAGGAATTTATTTTCTATCAAAGTCTTTTTTTATTCTGTCACCTGATACAGCTTTCATAATAGTAGTTATGGAAAGCTGGAAGTTGTACTTGGGCAAGATTTTGGTGATTTTTGTTCATGGTGAACCTGCTTCTGCAGGGGGGCTGGACTAGATAATCTCTAAAGGTCCCTTGCAATCCCTACTATTCTATGATTCTATGTAGTCTTAACAAGTGTGTTTCTGTGTAGTTGCAGATCCTTACAGTTATTTGTAGTATTCTTATGTTGTTTAAAATAAATTGGTAGGAAGGAACTAGCTCCAAATAGTACACTTCCAGAAGCAATATATTTTATAGTGAGTAATGTATAAGGTGTTAAGATTTGAAGTCTCTGAATCCCTTTTTTCATTTAGGAATCCATTATTACTTCCACACCAAACAGTATACTGGAGGGTTTTTCTTTTTGTCTACCTGAACTAAAGCTATGAACAAAAGATAATTGAAAATGTATTGCTAGAGAGATAGCCTTTGAGTATTCCAAGATCAAGAGATACAGCCTGTCACGAGCCACAGAGCAGATGATGAACATCAGTAATGTTCAGCAAAACTAGGAAGAAAATGTCCAACAATTTACTTCATTAGTAACAACAGTGAGTGAAATAAATCTCAGTAAAGATCAGACTGTAACCTGTATTTATAAAAATTCACAAAGAATGAGTGTAACACAAGACATTGCCTGGATAGCTTTGCATGAATACAAGAGGCTTCACTCATAATGCCCAGTATGCTGACCAGATTTACTGTTACAGGTAAGGAAAAGGCAAAGGCATTGACTCTTGTCTTTATCTGCTGTCTCTGTACCAGTATTAATCTGAGTCAGATTAATAGATGCATAAAAATAATCTTATAGAAGCCTACTACCTACTGTGGTGGCTGGATTTGTGACGCTGGTTTCAGTCTTAGTGCTGTCTTGGAGACTGTTACCTCCATGTGCTGTCTTTTGAGTGCAGAATTGGTTTTTAGCCTTTGAGCTACCTTTTTAATATTGAAGTTGATTAAATGCTAGATCATAAAAGATAAACAACCAAATTATATCAGACTAAGTGAATTATTTGATACTGTGAGGACTCACTCTTGCCTCATGCAGGACCTTTGACCTTCAGGACAGGGAACTTCTGGAGAGAGTGCAGTGCAGGGACATCAAGTTGATCAGGGGACTGGAGCATCTTTCTCAAGGCTGGGGGATCTGGGATTGTTTAGCTTAGAGGAGACTGAGGAGGGACCTCATTAATACTTACAAGTATTTAAAAGCTGTATTTTAAGGGGATGGGGCATCCCTTTATTTTGTAGTGGCCAGTAACAGGGCTAGGGGTAATGGGATGAAGTTGGAATACAAAAAGTTCCACTTAAACTTAAGGAAAGACTGTTTTACTGTGAGGGTGAGGGAGCCCTGGCACAGGCTGCCCAGGAAGGCTAGGGAGTCTTCTTCTCTGGAGGTTTNGGAGACTGAGGAGGGACCTCATTAATACTTACAAGTATTTAAAAGCTGTATTTTAAGGGGATGGGGCATCCCTTTATTTTGTAGTGGCCAGTAACAGGGCTAGGGGTAATGGGATGAAGTTGGAATACAAAAAGTTCCACTTAAACTTAAGGAAAGACTGTTTTACTGTGAGGGTGAGGGAGCCCTGGCACAGGCTGCCCAGGAAGGCTAGGGAGTCTTCTTCTCTGGAGGTTTTCAAAACCCACCTGGCTGCATTCTGTGATTCTATTAGCTTAACTAGAGGTGTGGGAATAAAGCTGGATTCTTTCTACTTTCTGCTCTATGCCTAATTTCTCAGTTCCTTTCTCATATATAGCTAACACTTTGCTATTACCCTCAGAGGCTGTGAGAGCAGAGCGTATTGGTGCATTAGTCATACAGTACCTGGCTAAATGTTAGTTAAATCACAGTATGTCTTTACAAAGGCCTCTTATGGCTTATTTGAATCCTGCAAGTGCTATGCTGTGAGAGAGAGAAGACAGTTTTCAGGAGATAAAACTTTTTTTACCAGATCTGTCTAGAGATTCAATGATGCAGAAGAATGGATCCAAAAGCCAACATGGCAGTTTTCAGAACTAAAACTTGTTAAAAGACTTCTTTAGACCCAGGAAGAAATTTCATTACTTTGGAAATATCAGATCAGTTCCAACTGTTGCTGTTGGCTCTCTTTATCTTCAGAGATGACTGTTTTGATATTTTAAACATAAGATGCCAATCCAGTTTTTCTTCATCATTTTGATCTTCAGCAAAAACATACTTCTGTCGATACATACCTCCTTGCTTAGAAACTAATAAACAAACCTTAAAAAGAACCTCATAGCCTCAAACCCCTCAGAACTTTTGAGGACTTTTTTTTTTTTTTTTTTTTTTTTGTAGTATCCTGATCTTTACAAAATTCAAGGCTAAAGAAACTAAAAAATACATTTCAGTTTTGAGAAGAGAATAAAACCAGAAAGACTACTTGGACACATTCTACAACTGTGTTCAAATACAGCTTTAGTGAAAAGAGAACTTTGTTTTGTGAAAATCTAGTGTAGAGAAGAATTCTTACATAGTTTTCAAATGAAATTTCAGATTCCTAGGTTACACACTGTTCCAAAGCCTTACAGTCACTGGCAGACCTTGAGAAATGGTTGGAGATCTCTCCATTTCCTAAATGAGTAAAAAGAGATCTAAACTGCATAGCCTACTTACATCTCTCACTAAAGTGAAAGCAAAAGCAGATATATGCCATGTGGGTTCTCTTGAGATAAGTATGAGAACATCAGTGTTCAATGTCTTTTATTAATGATTTGGAAACAGAATAAGACAACAGTCATGGTTTGACATGATAGCCTTTTCTGGTAAGGGGGAAGGGACTGTGAAGATGGCTCCTGTAAGAAGTTGCTCGCAACTCGCCCCAGCTCTGAGCCAGACCCACTTCTGAGGCTGAGCCAATTAGACGCCTCCATGATCACTTTTTAAGAACAAGTCGGAAGAGGAGGCTTCTTCCTGCTTCTTCCTTCTTCTGCCTTTTCTTCTTCTTGTGGCTGCTGGTGGTGCAAGGAGTAGGAAGAGTGAGAGAAACAACCATGCAGGATCGAAGGTCAGTGATGAAAGAGAGGAGATGTTCTGGAGCAGAGACTCCCTTGCATTCTACAGAGAGAATTGGTGAAGCTGAGATTTATTTTCATTTCTTTAAAGACTCTGCATCAGAGGAAGAAACTCATTTTGATAATGGCCCCATATAAGGCGCAGCAACTCATTTTACTACAGCTGGCCCTAGACCAGGGGCTCGATTCACTTCATTAAAGACACTGGAGCCAGGGACAGTGACTATGGCTGCAGGAGGCCACGTCCCATGAGAGTGACTCAGTCACTTCACTACAGACCCTGAGCCAGGGGCAATGATTTTCTTCTTTAAAACTATGGCTGAAAGAGGCCTTGTCCCGAGGAAGGGACCCGATATCCACAGCTGTAACCGTGGGAAAGAACCCACGACAAAGCAGCTCATCAAACCTGTGCCCAGAAGAGGCCTTGTCCCGAAAGAAGGACCCTGTAACTGCAGAAACCGCGACTGTGGCAAAGAACTCACACCAGAGATATTCACCAAGGACTGCGTCCTGTGTGAGGGATCCTGTATCAGCAGAGCCGCAGCTGCTGGGAACAACTCACATCAGAGAAGTTCATTAAAGACTGTGTTCTAAGGGACGAACCCCGTGTTGGAGCAGGGGAAGAATGCCAGGAGTCACCCTCAT
>WBNH01000523.1:0-22164 GCA_013401255.1 Urocolius indicus | reverse complement strand
TTTTTTTTTTTTTTTTTCAAACCTCTCAGCTACTGGAGTTTGCTGGAATTTGTTGGTTTTTTGGGTTTTTTTGGTGTCTTTTTTTTTTTTTCCACATAAGACATCTAATTCATGTGCAATAAAACATGTGTATGAACCCATTCATGCTGACCAGATATTTCCAAAATTACAGGACTATAAAAATGCAGTGTCTATTCAAAGGAAGAGAGGTATCTGAGTTAGTGGTCCATTTTTTCATTGGCATACTGAAGTTTCGGCTGTAAACTGAAAAGCTTTGGGGTTTTTTGATTTATGACAGCTCTGTCGTAAGTACTTTTGTTCATAATCAAGTATTTCAAAACTGCATGTTGGTATCTTTAATTTCTGAAAGCACCAGAAAATATTGATGTTTGATCTCCCCTATGTGAAACTCTCAGTGCTTGCCTTTTTCTCCAAATTCTGATGAAATTACTTTTTAGTGCTAGGACCTTAACTTTATTGTTATGGGTACCTGCACTCTTGTGCATTATCAAATGAGTTGTAACAACTGACTGAATTTGCAAATGACAACAACCTGCCATTGTATACAGATTTAACTATGTAGATTATTACACTGTATGTGTAAACAAGGTGTATGAACAACTCTACTGATTGTCAATAAGAGAAAAAATCTAAAGCTAATTAGCAATTCAATAGAGGGCAGCTTGGCCTATTAAGTTTTATAAAATATTCCTTTTCAATTTTCCCTTCTCACTTTATATTGTGCTTTGGGATGGTTCACCCTTTCTTAATATCTGGAGATGTCGGTTAAACTGGCCAGACAATTACTTTGCCTCTTGTTCTCTTGTTTAAAGAAAAACATATTCTTTCTTTCCTCAAAAAGGTGAAGGGAAAGGAAGGACACTCCTGTGTTCTATGTAGACAGAAGAATAGTTGGACCACAGTGTCTGGACATATTGCAATATATATATATGCACATATAGGAATTATACAGTGGTAAGACAGAAATTGAAAATAGGGTATTTACTGTGTCTTGGCTGTATTATTGTCTCAGTGGTAAGTTAAGTAAGATTGTGTTTGCTTTTCAGTACTTGCATTGTCATACTTACCATAAATAAATATTTCTTCTCTTTCTTTACTTACTCTTCCTAGATATTTGTATTTTCTTCTGTATTTACTTCATTTTGTCTGTCTTAGAAACATCTTAGAAAAAGATCAGATTACAGTTCCCACTATTTGTTTAATGAATTTACAAGTCAGCTGTCATTCTTTGCCCAGTTTTCTAGTGTCTTTGACTTAAAAGTCTCTCAGTCTAACATGGACGTGACAGAGTGTGAATTATGATGCCACAGAACACTTACAAAGTTTAAGTCTAGAATAAGTACCATTAAATGCACAAATGCATGAATGGTTGTGCTGTAAGTAACATCTCAAAATATCATGATGACTCAGTGCAATTCTTTACTTAAAAATCGATAGAGAAAATTCAGGAATAATTTATTTCATATAATGTCAACTGAATTTACAATTCTGAGTAATTAATTGTTTTAATTTAAATACAAATTAAATAGATTATAATGATGAAATATATGTTCTCTATTTTACATCAATACCAAAATGGATAGAAATGATTTTAGGTGAAAAACAGTGCAGGTATTTATTTTCAAAGCTAATAGGATTACTGTATTCTGCAGAATGAGAGTCCCAAATTTGATTCTAAATCACTACTTTTTCTTATTGACAGGAACTTGCAAAAGTGTCTGAGGATTCTGAGCACCCAGTCTGATATAAGTTGTAAGGAGAACAGGTCCTGCAGTCTTTTTGCTATGTTTTCTTCTTGCATTGACTATTTAGAAATTGGTCAAGGTAACTTTACAGTTGACTAATATGTGGCAATATTCTGTTAGTAAAAACATTATTGTAGTGCCCAATATTTAGAGCTATATAAGATCTAAAGCAATATCTGTCCTCAAATGCTTTATGCTTAGTTTAAATATTAGAACCTGAATGTTTTTGTTGTCTATGTAAACTCCAAGTCCAAATTTGTGTCCTAAGGTCTTGGTGTAGCTCCTCCATACCAGTGTACCCAGACCTCAGTTTTGCAGCTTTGCTGGTGATGAACAAGACTTCTCTGGTTTTGCAGAATTTGTGTAGGATTTCATATATTTTTCTCAGAGCTTTAAGTTCTTATGATGTAAGTCTGCATCTTCTTCCTCAGAAGTGAATCTGGACCATTGCTAATTTAAGGTTTGTGTTTAGAAATCTGAATGAAAAGTATAAATTTTAATGTTGAGTTTCAGATTCCAATGGTGGGAGAGGTCACTGAAAAATGAAATTTCTGTTCCTAAAAGTCTAAGTAATGTACTATCATGAAACTGATTTTTTTTTTTTTTGCATTTTCCAATGATTATGGGTTCTGTCAGAGAAAATATTTGACAGCTGCAACTGAGAGCAATATTTTAATGGGTAATAGTTACCAAGGCCTCCTTTTTTGATTTTTGTATAGTGAAAGAAGTATGGAAAAATAAGACTCTTTTAAGTTCTGTTTTTTTAATACTGTACAGAAAAAGGTGTGTTATCTCACATAAAATGAAACACCGAGTAAATGGATGTCCTGAGTTTAAAATACGGTAAACTCAATGTATGGCAGTTTCATTATCTGTCAGAAAAATTTTATTCAGAATAACTTCTCAGAGTAGGAAAAAACGATGCTAGATGGCAGATGAATAATGAGAGTGGATGATCAAAGGAACCTTGGGGCTAGGAAGTAGAACTTTTGGCCTTACAAAAAAATCCTCATATATAAGTTAAAGTATTGAAACTTTGAAGTTGTATGAAACTTTAATATAACGAGGAACATACTCTAAAGAGATTGGATAGCATCATTGGCTCCATTTGACAATGAAAATTGCAACATAGAAAAATGTGCCTGAAGACTCATGTTTAAAAGCAACCTCTAAACCAAACTTCAGTTAGTGACTTGGGTTTGAGAGCAAGTACATGCCTTTAAAAATATTTATAAGCACTTCAAAAGTAACATTGGAAGAACATGATTTGAAAAAGCACAAGAAACAGTTTTGGGAGCAGTAGCATTCCCATAGTGAGTTTGTATGGCCAGGTTTTGGTAGCAGGGGACTATGGGGGTGGATTCTTTAAACAAAGAGCTGCCAGAAGCTTCCCCTGTAGCTGGCAGGGCTGATGCCAGTTGTCTCTAAGATGGACCCACCGGTGACCAAGGCCAAACCAGTTAGTGATGGAGGTAACACCTCTGTGAGTAACATATTGGAGAAGGGGAAGAAATTTCTGCATAGTTGCTAAACTGCAGCAGTAGAAGAGAGTGAGAATGCAAGGACAACATCTCTGCAGACACCAAGGTCAGTGGAAAAGGAGGTGCCCAAGGCACTGGAGGAGAGATTCCTCAGTGACTTGTGTTGAAGGCATGATGAGGAGGCCCTGATCCTGCAGCCCATGGACGACCCCATATCAAAGCAGGCAGATGCTCAAAGGAGACTGTGACTCCATGGAAAGCTCATCCTGGATAAAGTTCCTGGCAGAAACTGGGAACTTGTGGGGAGAGGAGCTCATGCCAGACCAGATGTGCTGTCAGTACTTGTGATCCCATGGAGCATCCATGCTGGAGCAGTTCGTACCTTAGGGACTGTTTCCCCCATGGACGAGACCCACTTTGGGGCAGTTTGTGAAGACTGTAACCCATGGGAAGGACCCACATTGGAGAAGTTCATGGAGAACTATCTCCTGTGGGAGATATCCTACATTGTAGCAGTGGGAAGTGTGAGGAGGCTTTCCCCTGAGAAGCAGCAGTAAACTTAAAAAGTAAAATTAAAACAAGTGCTATAGTAGTTAATTTTCAGCAATTTTCTGCAACCCTTTTTGTGTGTGATCCCTTCTGACTATTAAAAGAAAAAAAGCCAAAAATATCAACTTAGGCTATCCTTAGAATGGGAGCACTCAGATTCAATGACTGTCTTCCTGCTACTAACATTCATTAGATGGTGGAAGCAGCTGCTTTTTCTGAAAAACAGAAATCTATATTTTATTCTTAATCAAAGTTTATTGAGCTCCATTTTGGAGGATGATACCCAAGACTTGTTTTCATGAGGTGCTCCTTGAATTTTAAATGTTTAAGTTCCATTTAAGTACTATCATTCCTCTTCTGACATTTGAGTTTGGATTAAAACTGCTCCAAAGCTTGTCCTACAGCTACTTGTCAAGTGCTCAGACTGTAGAAGTAAAGAAATCTTGACACGTTACACCTAATTCTTCTGGTTTTGCCTGCCAACCTGTGACAAGGTCAAAGCAGAGCACAAAGTTCTGAGTTACAGTTATAAAGACAATAATATATTTCTCAACAGAGTTTCCTGAATTTGAAACAAACAGGACTTTTTTTTCACAGTTCTGACAGTATAGACAATGGTATTGCATTGTTGCCTGCTGGAGCCCAGTTCTGAGAGATGCTAAGCATTTAGCATTCCAAGATAATGTAATGTACATGGAAATCTTTCTTTCTGAGGTTTTTCATGTCTGAGGATTTTAACCAATAATTTTCCTATGGATGTATTTGTTGGTCAATAGTTTTTATCTGATTGCTAAGTGATGAACAGGTGATTTCTCTGGTGGGCTTTTAAATCATACAGTTCCACGGCTACTATCTCTACTTATTATTCTATATCATGCCTTCAGTGTTGTAGATGTAATGCATACATGAGCTTGTTTCTTCTTTTTTTTTTCTTGCCCTTTGAGTTTCTTTAGACCTCTGAACACTCACCTTCATTTTGGAAAACTATTGCATTGATACAAGCAAATAAATTTTAACTGACTGCTCCTCATGTATGTATAAATACAGTGACATTGCCAGCTCAGAATGGAGCCTCAGAAAAAAGTGCAAAGCTGGAAGTGGGCAGACCTAGGTTTTTAGCTAGGTTTTTAATAGAGTTTTCAAAAATGGCCGTAGTTCATATCTCAGTTTTGAGAGGTTTAAAGGGAGTATGACAACAAGTCTGTTTGGAGATTAGTTATTTATAACACCTTCAAATTGCATTTTGTCACATGTAACTGAGTGTAACTCACTATTGTCCCCTTTATCAGAACCTGGGCAACATGATGGAAAGCTTCAGTGAAGGATGTTCTCTTTTTTAATACACCTTTGACATGATAGCAGAATTCTGCAGTGGCACTCACAGCATTTAGGTCAATTACAAAATAAATAGGAAAACTGCTTCAGTCAGCTGTAGATATGAGGAATGGAGAAACTACACAATCCAATTAACACTCCCACCCCCCGCTTCAATATTTATACTTTCTTATTGAAAAGTACTTTCTTAATGATAATGCAATGTTGTACTAAACAGTCCCTCCCACCAAAGCATGGTATTTCCCTCTTCCTGCCTCTGCAGATCACAAGTTTTTGTGAGTGGCAGAGTAATTGATTTGAATTTCTTATGGCATTCAATCCACCGTATAGATTCGCTAATGTCTGATATGATGTACATGAAAGTTGAAAATTTTATTCAAGTGAATTTTCTACTGTCTTGTTATAAGAGTATACTTGACATCATGACTTTATTATTTTTTTTTTTAACTACAGCGCTAACACTTTGGTTTTTTTTCTGCATTTAGGAACTTATCCTGAAGTTCCTGAAGAACTTGTCCTGAAGAAAATTCCTGCAGGAATTGACTAGCACCACAATATCTGTTTTGTTTGTTTGTTTTTTTAAAATTATTGATGGTAGACAAGAGGATGTGTACACTTGCAGATAATGGATCTCTGCAAGATTTGACTTCTTAGACATGAAATTAGAAAGCAAACGTCTTATGGGAATTTGCAATTCTTTAATGCTTGTTTTTACTAGTTAGAGAACCAGCTGGCTGATGAGCAGACGGTACAGATGGTCACAACTGCACATGCAACTCTGATCTGTGCATGTGCAAATTACAGCAATGGAATGCATATTAGCTTGGTTATGTCAAGGGATAAATCAATGAAGTTATTTCCTACCTGTTGGAAAAAGAGTACAGCCCTGGTCCTATAATCTCAGTTGCATGTGTGTGCAAGGCCATTGACTTCCATGGGTATATTCACTAGGGAAATTTCTCTCTCTCTCTCTCTCTCTCTCTCTCTCTCTCTCTCCTTAGAGAGCTCAATAGGAAATGGTTTGGCATTGAAAATAAACCTCTTTATGAATCGGACACTTGAAGCATTATCCTGACATCCTTATTTTTTGTGTAGATATGGTTGTTATAATGCAGATGAATAGACAAGTTAATGAAGCCTGTTATAGTAATAAACACTATTTAATTTGCTAAAAGCTATAAACTGTATTTTTAATCTTTCAAAGAAACTGCAAGTAATTTTCCCTTGTTTTGTCTTCTTACTTTCTCACACTTCTGCACACTGTTTAGAGAACAATTTGTCTTTAAATATCTGGTTAAAACAATGTAAAATAAAACAAGGCAGTGGAATCCAAGAGTGACTTAGAGTGTGTATAAACCCACTAAAATTGTAGTTGTCATAAATTGTGGTGCATCACACTACTCCAAATGTAATAATGTAGCTTTTAACAGAAATAGTTCCTGCTAAAACTTACTCTCTATGGGCTAAGCCAACTAAACTGTTTAGATTTACTACACTGTTTCTTCCACACAGATTTCACAGTATAAGGCTTCTGTTCCCTGCAGGTAACCAAAAGTTCACTTGAAAAGTATACAAAATTCATGTACCAGTAAAGTTAGTGAGACTATTGCTATTAACATCTAAGAGAATAATGTTGAGAACATTTGAAATTCGTTCCTTTCTAGTTTTTATCTTCTTTTAAATTAAAGAGATTGCATATCAAAAGAACTTCAGAAGATCAAAAAACACCTCTGCCTGTACTTACTCCGGTGTTAAATTGTCAATGATTTATTCTGAAGCCTACTGTTTATTGGAGCCTCTTTGAAAGGTAAAATCACTTGAGAGATATATATGAAGATGATGTACTTTACTCCGTGAGACATCTTTTGTTTCAGCTATGTGCTGTTCCATTTCCTTCTAATCTAATACAATTTCTCTTGTCTGACCATAGAGAATTACTATGCTTATTCAATATCATTTGATTATAATTACCAAATCAATATTTAATATATCTTGGTCTTGGATATTTCCAATACCCAGTATAACTTTCAGTACATATGACACATTTACAGTTAACTACATTAAAATATTTAAATCACTGGAATTACAAGGAACGAATTATATTAGTTAGAAATTAGTTGTTGTTTTTTATTTTTAATAAAGCAAACTCTTTGTGATGAACTAATTAACTATATAACATACCATTCATGTAGTCTTTATGCTACACTTCCATTCATAGCTTAGTAAGGGCTTTTGCTGGAACAGATTTTGTCTAGATCTCTCCTATATAGTGAAAGTATGAAATGTTTTGGATATTAAAACACTATTATTACATGACAAGTGTACTCCACTTTAGGTTTTTGAAATAAGAGAAAACAGTAGTAGACACACATAATGTTTTATCAAAAAACTTTCAGTCCAAAATTTAAAGTGTGTTTCTGTTTCAAAAACTGCTTTTAGAATATCAGTTTTCCTTAAAAGACTCTGATACTCATATGCATTTATGGTTTGTGTTAAGAGCTGAACCTGTTTCTTTGCTGTTACATTCTTCTTCAGCATTAGATGCAAGGTGTTTAAAAATAATACTCATTTTGAAAAATTGGTAGATATTGTATTTGCAAATGTTAGTAAACATTTATTTTGGTGTTCCTTAGTTTTGTGTCTACTTCCATATCTGAATTTATGTAATCAAATACTTATAATGAGGAAAACATTAACTCTTTTTAATTGAGTGGGTTAGTAACTGTCTTTGCTACTGTGGTTCTGTAGAGGTCAAGTTGCAGCACGACACACATTTCATTACTCAAAAATCCTGTTGGGAGCCTTATTATTGGTATCAGCTAGTTGTGGTTGCTTGTGGTTCCTATCTGGACCACTGCTTTGCCAGAAATCCACTTGATCTTTGTTTCTAAGCATAGGACACATGTTTCCAGTAGACAGTGAGATGCTATGTAAAAACTTGACCATTCATGTTGAGAATGACAGATTCAAATTTTCATAGATGCCAAGCTGAACAGGAGAAGAAAATGCTACTATAGAAGGAGATGAGAAATACTTGACTTGCATCTAGTGGAACAAAGAAAATATGTGTTAAATATGTGTTAAATTCTCTGATTGATTTAAATATCCGACGTGATTTCTACAATTTTGTTGTAACGGGTTTTGATATAACTTTTCCCCTTTGAGTGTTTGCAACTAAAAGCAACTACTACTGTGTCTCTCCTGAACTTCTTTTTGCTCCTGATATCTCCAGATAGCGTCTCTTTTGCAGGATTTCCTTTTTTTTTTTTGCTGATTAATGATATTTTATTATGGTTGAGTGTTTTTAAAGTGAATAAACTGTGCTTCTATGCAATATAAAACCTTTGCAACTGTTGTAAAATTGAATGAACACTTTTGGACCTTTAATTTAAAAGGTGGTTCCACTATAAGATTTGCTGAAATATATCTCAAATGTTTCTCAGTTTGGATTCACTGGGGATGTGGCAGCCTCTACAAAAGCAGTTTGGAGGAGGCAGATGATCCTTTTCAGAAACATGTTGCAGTCACAAAATTTATTAAGTAATCTTCCATGTCTAAGGCAGGTAAACAACAAACAAAGAATTTAAAATGTATTTTTCCTGTTCTATCCTGCTGAAGCTGTGCTGTGTTAATAATTATATTCTTATACTCCACAACATAACACGAGAATGATTGTTTCTGCAGTCAGGAAGATGTGTGTTCTAGTCCCTATTCCAATGATTATTTTGTCACATGCCATCAAGTGAAACAGGTTAAAAGAAATGGAGACAAGTTTGCTTCAGAAGTCTGGGGAATCACAGAATAACAGAATGGCAGGGGTTGTAAGGGACTTCTGAAGATCATCTAGTCCAACTCCCCTGCCAGAGCAGGACCACCATCAGGTCACACAGGAATATGTACAGGTGGGTTTTGAAGACCTCCAAAGAAGGAGACTCCAGGTCCTTCCTGGGCATCCTCAGCCAGGGCTCCTTAATCCTCACAGTAAAGAATTTTTCCACTAAGTAGAACTTTTTGTGTTTCAACTTTTGTCCATTACTCCTAGTCCTATCACTGGACTAATGCTGGAAAATGCTCTGAAGGTGCACAGTGAGGATATAAAGCATGCTCTCCGGAGGAATTGTCTAACCACATGTTCATAAAGTAGAACATTATAGTTCCCATCTTTGAAGTTTTAGATACAGATCTTAGGTGTGCAGGTGTATCTCTTTGTTCATCCAGCTCGACAATTTAACCAGAAACTTTGAACATGTAATGAATTTTTCTTCCCTGAAATTTATCAAAATGTATGGTTTCAAATGGAAAGTACTATGTCACATCTTACTTTTGACTTTGCCTGAAACACTTTTTCACTACTTTTGCCACTGAACTGAAAAACTCAGTCATCTGTGGAGCCATAATCTAGACCAAAAAGATCAGCTCAATCATCATATTTGTCAAATTCTTCAAGTGATGTGTCAGGAGCAGCTCTGCTGCCTTCATTAGAGATTTAGCTATGCATTACATCAAACTCAGGTGTCAGGAAAGAAAACTAATCTCCTTTAACAACAGCATCTGGCTAGCAAGTGGCTTTTAAATCTCTACATACATGTAATATCTTGACTGAGAGATCCCAGTGTGCATCAAGTAAATCCAGCAAGATGCTTTTTTTTAGTGGTTATTTTCTTATTTTTCAGAGAGAACAATTTTAGAAAGCTTGATATTGTTATTAAACCATGTAAACACATTCTTCTGTCTCCTATTGTGAATATACAAAACCACTTTCTGTAAAATATAAATTCTCAAGTCTTTTTTTTCTCAGTGGAAAAAAAAATGTTCACAGAACTTGGAGGAACTAGGTTGCTGATGGCATAAGCCATAAACTATCAAGCTATGTTCATGGGTCAGTGAGCACTTCATGACTGAAGATGTATGAAAGTCTGCGGAGAGAGCACATCACACCCTACTCCCATTCTAACATCATTCAGTTGTTTTTGAAAGGTGAGAGATTTCTATTTCCCATATAATCCCTTTTTATTATTTTTAATGACAGCTTTCTGAACATCCTTTTCCACCCTACCCTTTGTCCTTGTTCTTTTTTATTCACAAGAATATGTGACTATGTCAAGGTAAGAATATAAAAAAAGTGGTAGTGATAGGATATTGATACATTGATTACATAGTGAACTGCTCTCACTCTCTTCTGAGCCTGTCTCCAAATTCAAGTAACATTTTAAACATTTTATACTTGTATTTTTAAACAAAAAAGGGAAGAATTGGCTTGTGTACAATCAGAGAGACTGTAAATTAGCAGAAATTATATTACCAGAGATTTTGTACTGAAAAACATCTCTTTATCTGAAAACATTGAAATTATTCTTAGAGATCTTATTATTGTGTACTTTAATGCAAAGTAGTGTATAAATAGTTATCTGGAACATGGGATTGTAAGAACCTTTCTTCCTCAGCAAAGCTCAGGGAATTTCTCACTGCCCAAACTGTTCCAGCAAGACCTCTGTTTATGCAGCCAGGTACATTGAAATAACTGCCTGTATTATGATATATTTAAATTGGTAACCATAATGTTGGAACACATTTGGATACATTTTTGTCTTATGGTTTCCTCCTGATTTTCACTATAGATCTCGATTTTACTAGACACAACATAGTACTAAATGAATTTTTGTCTTCTTTTCAGGTGTTAAAAAAAAAGTCTATAAAAGTGAAAGTTATTGTTGTTTTCAAAAGTAAAATACAGAATAATTGGCATTAATATAATTGTGGTCTTTTATTTAGACATACATAAACCACAAAAGTGATGCGTGATTCATATTTACTACTTAATCTCAGATGAACAAAGTGCTGAACACTCACCATTGGAATTTTACTCAACTCTTCCTCCTTTAAGAGGGATCAAAGCTCCGTATAGCATGTTATTTCTTAAGAGACAATTGCTCTGAGTTTCAGGAAAAGTTTCCTTCCTATGGTGAAGGACATGGAGAAAAGGAGAAAGAAGGCATATTTAGAGTTTCTGTTGAAGAACTAGGCAAGAGAGATCAGAAGGTGATACTTTGGACCATTTGTTGAAAGCACGGAGTTTTGTAGTGATGGAGAACTTCAACTAGAGCAGTATCTGTTTGGAAAGGATTTAGACTACAGAAATTTTTTTCAAGCTGCTGGTAAGAGTTTTGTCATTCAAAAGCTGGAGAAAGTCTCCAGACCTTTCTGTTATTGGCTAAGTACCCATTTCAAGCTTGCTCTTACTTTTTCGATTAAAATATATTTTTGATATATTTTATCTTAGAAAAGGCAGATAGAAGAACATTAAATAAATAATTAAACCTATAAAAGAGCCCAACTTAATACAGACAAATTTAACAAATTATAAAAAAAAAAAGAAAAGAAAAATTAATCCTGTGAGAAACAAGCACATGGATAAATAGGGTTTAGAGGAGCTGATACTTCCATGAAGTATATTAAGGGTGCTAATTCGAACTCTTGCACTCCAGAGAAAAGAAAAGGAGAAAAAGTAGCATACAGCAAGGAAAACTAGGTGAAATTGTAAACCATACACATAAAGGAAGAATACAGAAAAAATCTCTGAAAGACTGAGGCATGAGTGGAAACCCAGTTATCAGGGTATCAAGTTTTATAGAGCCTCACTTCCATTCCACAGATGCCTTTTCTCTGACTAGTGCTGCTTCATATATTATTTTTCAAGTTGGATATGGAAAAAGGGAGTCTGTTTATTAAATTCACAGATTATATCTCTCAGAAAAAAAGTACGCTGGAAAGGAGCATTAGAATTCAAGGTGATGCTGACAACTTACAGAAATGTAAAAAAATTACCGTGAAATTCATTAAGGTCAGCACAAAGTATCCTGCTAAAGCAGGATCAATCACTTGTGTAAATGCAGGATAGCTAGGTAGGAACCAGGTACTAGATAGACTGAATGTCTAAGGCCAATTACTGGAGAGATGTATTGTGTCTATATATGTCTATATATGTATGTTTTGCTAACGAGTTTTCATTCATATCATCCAGAGAGGGTTTAAGATATTAGTGCTTTCTGTTTGTGTGAATTCTGTGCTTGATGATGAAGTATCTGTGTGGTCAGACATGTGTACATGCATATGCATTGTGTATATGTCTATTCAGAGTAAGTGCTGTCTAGACCTAGGGATATGGAGCTGCAGCAGCCTTGCCTGCATTGAGCTACCAGATTTGGCAAATCATGACATGTCTGGAGAAAGTTGAGAGACAGACAACGAGAATCATAGTAATTGAAATTGAAGTTTTCTAGGTGTAAAGAGAACTAATGGAGAAAGCAGCATACTTTAATATGTCAGAGGAAACACATGGGGAATTCAAGTACTTGCAGCACAGTATTATGTTTAACGACTAGCGTAAACTGCTATATAGGTAGGAAAGCCAGTGCTAGTGTAGTTTGCATGGGTAAACTGTTGAACTTCTGTCTGTAGAGGTTTTTTAAGAGCAGATCCTACAGCCTTCAGTGAGGAATGTTGATTCTGCTTTTAATTGGGGAATAGCTATGGTTTCCTTTCTGCTTGTATACTTTGATCTTATTTCACTTATAAATTTCTCACTTTATTTTGATTTAGCACTGGAAATATTGTGCTTTACAATGTATCTGCTGACAGGATGTTGAGGTATTTGTCCTGTTGAGCCTCCCAATGTCCTGCAGCAAGTGCTACAGGTCCTACAAGTTCTCTGTAGCTGGAAGGCCCAGCCTCGGATCCAAGCTCTCAGAAGAAGTTTTTTAGGGTTACAGTGGGCTCTGACTAAAGTTTTGGTCTAAAGTTTTTTTATAATGGAAAGCTAACAGTCAGAGTCTGAAGACAGATCTTTTGTGTGAACGGAGATTTTAAAAATGTAAATATAACTCTTGTTTTGACCTTTTACTGCATCTTTTTCTTGGATGAATATACACTGCTTTGCAAGGTGCCCTTATTCTGTGTGACTTGGCTTGAAGCAGCAGACAGATGCTTCTTGCTTTTTAATGACAGATATTTAGCAGGCTGAGGGCTATCATGGCAAGATTCTTCCAACATCATTGGTACTTATCTGTCTCATCCGAGCAGCTGAGCTAGTGGTTCATGGTGCACTGCTATATGAAGCAGTAACTATTTATTGATTTATTTCACTGCAGAAAACCTTCCACTTTTCTTCTCTGAGATGAAAAAGGAATTTTTAAAGCAGAATGTCAGAGAAAATATCTGAATGATAACTTTAGGATAAGACACAGCAAATGAGCTCTATCTCTAGCACTGGACAAAGGCTGAGGCAGCAGACTATTCTGAAGCAAATTCTTCAGTGGACCCCTGTAAAGACAGACAAAAGCTAGTTCTGATTCATGTGGGAGAGAGGTAACCGTGTAGCCTTTGTAGAGGGCAAAGAAGAGAAGTGAGGGAGATGTAGATGAGGAAGAGTGAACAGAGTTGATGTTTGATGGTGATAGTCCTGTTAAAAGAAATGCAGCTCCAGAAGCAGAGTTGGTTAGAACTGCAGGAAGGGCAAGCAGGCATGAGGAGGAGTGCAAGAACTTGCTTAGCCTGGTGTTGGTTGCTGTAGTATTACATTAGAATGCTGCTAATGCTGGTACTGGTCTGGAGTGGATAGTTTCTCTTAACACGTAGTTTTGCTACTGCTGTCAGTCTTCAAAGGATTTGATGGTGACTACCATTGGGCTGCACCTGTGTATCTCATGGAGTTTGCTTCTTCTGTGTCTGCTGGACATGTCTATCAGGGCAGTCATCCCTCCCACTCTCCTTCTGTGAAGAACTTGAATAAAATTCTTACTGGAGATGGACACAGCCACTTCTGATTTGGTAACGGGTTAGAAGGTAGGCCAGTAAACATGGAAGACTGATCTCACATCATGCTCTAAAACAACTACAAGAAAGATGATGCATTTTTTGCTGAGGACAGTCTGCATACGTTTTAAAAGAACTATGGATATTAGAATATCAATATACTGTTTCAGATGAGTGGCTTTTCATTTGGTGCCCTCACATCACTTCTTCTTAATATGTTAAATGATATGGTATAGCACACTGAGGATTCAAAGGTGATCAGGAAAGTTACATGAAAATAATTTAAGTAATCCCATTTTGTGGTCTGTTAGGGAGAAAGCTGAGACACAGTGAGCCTCTTCCAACAGCATCATCATACTGAGAAAGCAACAACACTAAAGTAATTCCTTATGTAAACCTCAATGAGCGCTTTTCTGGAGAGTTTCATGTGAGAGTCTTCAGTGAAAGGACTGCTACTTGAAGTCAGTGAACTCCCTAACTCTAAGTGTCTGTGCTTTGTTTGTGAAAGAACAAGGAGGCAGGAGTACTTTTGCAGAGAAAGAGACTTTGGTGTTAGCCTTTACTGATGAGCAGTCCGGATATCACTATTATTGGGTGTTTACAGTGGTAGAGAGAAAAAGATGTATAGCACTACGCGTGGCTACTTGTCCTACCTTTAGGAGGAGACATGGAATGCTGCTGCAATATGAGAGATAGGAAAGGAACAACANCACCACATATCACAGGGGAGCCTTCTTCTCAGTGCCTGGGCACCCTCCTCCCCCTCCTTCTCCACTGACCTTGGTGTCTGCGGACATGTTTTCACATTCTCCCTCCCTGTCGCTGCTGCCAGTTTTTCAACTGCACAACAACTTCTTCTTCTCAAATCTGTTATTCACAGAGGTGTTACCTCCACCACTAATTGGCCAGGCCTGGGTCAGGTGCAGGGTCCAGCTTAAAACTGACTGGCCCTGATCCTGTCAGCTACAGAGGAAGCTTCTGGCAACTCTCTTTGTTTAAAGAAGCCATCTCTCTAGCCCCCATACTACTGAAAAACCTGGCCCAGGCCAAAACCACTACACCTATTTTTACTGTTTTGAGAATGTATGACCAGAACAGTGGTTTGGATCAGATCTCAGCTTTCCTATTGTTATTGAAAATTCCTCTGTGGATGCACTGTTGTTTTATTTCCCTGTTTTATGGTATCATCATACTGGTGGGCCAAAATTAGAGTAGCTGAAGGATTGATAAATATAGGTCTTTATACTTCTTATTTCCAGCCATTTTCAAAGATGGTCATTTTTAAGAAGACATTCTTCTAAGCCTTATAAAATATTCTCCTTGCTTACTGGTGATGCCACACATCTCTGTGTCAGTGATTATCACATGCCTACTTTTTAGGCTAATGTCATTTATGAAAGTATGGAACAGAATTTCCCTCAAGATTTATTATTTTATTATTTCACTAATGACTTTTGGTTTGTTCATTTTTTTTTTCTCCTCAATATGGTCTAATTCAGTTTGACTGTTAGATGTTTTCATTTCATTCTTTTTTGACATCTTTTTCAGAGCTTTCCTTCTTGATACTTCTCATTTTTTCTATTCCATTTCCATTCCTTTACAGTTGGAGTTTTGAGTATTACAAATACCAGATATTCAGGTATTAAGGTGGATATTAATCCTCTTTTAAAACTACTTTATTTTCCTTAGATTTTGAGAACTTCAGCAGCTTTAACTTAGAAGGAATTCCAGACCATTTCCACTGAAGTCCTTCAACCTTTAGTTATTATTCTCAGTTTCATGGCTTGATAGTGTGGTGCTGCGTGTGAAGTTAAATAGATATTCTGAAAAATTAACCAAGTTGCAGATGTCTACTGACCTTCACAGGACACCTAATACATTATCCTTACCTTTATCCAGCAAATGACTAAAGGATGTAACATTCAAGTAGTGTATTGGGAACTTTGTGAAGTTACCAAAGTAATTGTTCACCCGTTTTACAATGTTAGAATCATTCTTTTCATCTTCCAATGAGGTATAGTTTTTATATCCTCGTTTAATGCAGTTTTAAATATCATCTGCATATTTCTTGACACCAAAAAGGCACTGTTGTAGCTGCCTAATTTCATGTGTGACAGAGTCTGTAGATTTTTACTTAGGGGAGTAGTAAAGTGCTTACTGAAAAGCTCTCCCATTTCTTCAATGTCTTCGGAAAGGGAAAGTCACTAAGATTCTCCATGAATTCCATAAAAATCCAAGGCAGAATGCAGTGTACATCTCTCTCTGGCTTTTCCTGTGATTTGAGTGAAATAACAATATTTTAAATAAAATCTTTATAACAATGATGTGAACTCTGGCAGCCTAGGCTGCTCAAGACTTAGGCTCAGGGAGTATGCATGTACTGTTCAAGAAGCATGCACCAATTTTTCTTTAACCAGAACTATAAATCTATTCATACATTCAAGGGGTATAGAAGTGGCATAGCTACCTCAATGTTCAATACAGGTTTATATCAGATGAAGATCTCAAACAGCGTATATTCACAGTAGCTTTATTGCTACTCAGATTCAAAGCTTGACAATTCAGTCTTTGGTCCAAAGGCTTTGAAGGTCAGTGTCACGTGAGAGCAGGGAGCTGACAGAAACACAACGGCTTCCTTGAAAAGTGTGTGCACTTTTGGTCTGTTACTGAAGAAAATACATCTCCCCTGACACTAGCACAGTTGTTGGCAGTCTCAAGGGAATGGAGAAGTTCTGATTTACACCTTTTTCCACAAAGAAGATCACTCTGTGTAGAGAGAGACAATAAGCCAGCAGAACAGTATGTGAAAGCCTCTCCTGCCATGACTTGCACTGTAGTTACTTTGAGGAGAGATGAATTCAATGTGCACGTCAGTTCATCTTTGTGCTCAGAAGCAGATCTCCAACTTTAGGTAGCATTCCCCTCTGACCTCCCTACCAGTGTTGCTCTGCTGAGCAGTGGTGTATTTTGTGTACATGCATATTGAAAATAATAACAGATTGTAGGTATTTAAAAATATTTATTTGCTGACTTACAGTGACTCAACATGTCAAGTTATATTCAAATCACATTAAAGATTTGTCATATAGTGTGTGCTATGACAGCAACATAATAGGATAGATAGAATTCATCTTGATAGGACACAAATGGATAGGTCAAACAAGGATAGATTTTTTTTTTTCCTCTCCTTACTTGCTGTTTTAAGTTTTTGTCCTCTGATTGAAGGCAAGGGAGCTGCTTCTAGATTAAAATCAAAGAAAAGAAACAAGCAGATTTGAAAGTCTGGTAAATAATTTGGAGTATGAAAAAGATTTATATATTTTTAATAAACAATGTAATAGTATGTTAAAAGGATTCTTAACATAGTCTTGGCAGAATAGAAGTGTATTTTATGTATCCTGTCAATCTCATCTATCAAAATGAGTACATCTCTAAGCTGAAAAATGTGGCTAGAGGTTGGTCAACTTTTCTTCTGCATCAAAATATCCTTGTGTCTGTAACTTCAAGAAATGATGTTTGGTCATCTAATTGCAATTAAAAGTCTATGTGCTTTTGGCCTGTTAACAATTTAGAAAAGGCATCTTGCCTGTGACTAGTATGGTCAGTAGTTCCAAGGGAAAAGAGAAGATGTTTATACTTTATTCCCTCTCCTGCTATGGCTTGTACTGCCATCTAATTACTAAATACACTGAAATCTCTGTAAATCCTCCATAAAATAGTGTTCAAATAGACTTTATGAAAAAATGAAACAGGTTAAATAACACACTGGAAATTCCTAGAGCATTCTGTTGATTATGCATGAAGTTATTAGTTTTTGCTTTTAATCCCAAGAACACTGCATCTTGTTGACTCACATTATTTAATAAAATGCTATAGTTCTTTCACGGTGCTTATAATTGTCTGAATAGCCTTTATGAGTGCATTTTATTACTTCATTTATGTGTAGAGCTGCAAGCATTCTTAGTGTCCATCATGAAATGTGAGATAGGAATTGCTGAATAAACTACTTGTGCAAACACAAAACTAATATTTCAAATAAAACCAGATAATTAACCTTTCTTTTTTTTGCAATTCTTTTAATTTGTGGCCATTCAGAAGACTAATGTTTTTCTTTTTTCTGAGCAACACCTTGTGACAATCAGAAGTTTTGCCACTAGGTATAAATACATTTCAGTGAGCACATTAAGATGCTTTGGAGGCTTTTCATAAGTAGCCATGCGAAATTTTTTGCCTCAGGTCCATTTTGAGCAGAAATTCAGTGGTGAAAGGACTTATTATCAGAGATTTAAAACTAAATGCAAATTGTAGTTGCAATCCATTCTTGGATTGACAAAATGGAAAGATGTTAATTACTTGAAATAGATGAACAAACCCAAAAATATTTCATTATTTTGTAACCAAAACAAACAAAATAAACAATTGATAAAAATCCCATAAAGTTAACCTCTTCTTATTTATAGTCCAAAGATATATATGTTTGTAAAACTGTGAAGAACTTGTTTTTTGTTTTTTGAGGTTTTTTTTTCCCAGTGATTATTAGATATTACTTAGTTGGTCACTATTCTTCTGCCAGGAAAGTCACTCGTATACTGAGGAGTTACACAGCTGTGTCAAGTGGCAAGTCAGTTTTAAAACCCAAGCAGTGGCAAAGTAGTGAGTTTACAAATAAACGTGAAATAAATGTGGTATGAAAACTCAAAATTAACCTCCAGAAATAAAATAAATATTGGCTTATCAGTGATGACATCCATTCTGACTTCAGAGAAGCTATGTGCTTTTTTCTTTTTTAGTGAATCTTCTGATAATTCCCATTTCCAGGACATTACTTAAGTTTCCAAGTAGTTTTATTACTCATGAACTGCATTTTTTTTTTTTTAGGAAATGATCTGTATGATACTGTTAAAATCTATGTTTTTATCCTTTTTTCTTTTTTTTTAAATCTTTTCCTCTTCTTTTTACTTCATGAAGGCTTTCAAAGCAGGGGGAAGAACTGGCTAATTTGCCTTCATTTTGAGTGTGATCAAAAATCCACCAAAATCAATGAGAAGCTTTCCACTGAATTCTCTACGTACTGAATCATGCGTCTAATTCTGCGAAGACTTATCACAACATAATCACAGAATCATAGAATCTTAAGGGCTGGAAGAGACCTCAAAAGATCATCTTGTCCAACTCCTCTGCCAAAGCAGGGTCACCTAGAGTAGATCACACAGGAACTCATCCAGGTGGGTTTTGACTGTCTCCAGAGAAGGAGACTGCACAACGCATCTGGGCAGCCTGTTCCAGTGCTCCATCACCCTCACAGTGAAGAAGTTATTCCTCGTGTGTCTTTAGAACCTCTTATGTCCCAATTTATACCCATTGACCCTTGTCCTATCATTGGACATCATTTAGAACATCCTGGCTCCATCCTCCTGACACTCGCCCTCTACGTATTTGTAAACATTAATGAGGTTACCCCTCAGTTCTCCTCTTGTCCCCAGTCAGCCACTCCCCCCAGTTTAGTATCATCAGCAAACTTGCTGACAGTGTCCTCTGTTCCCTCATCAAGGTCATTAATGAATAGATTGAAAGGTACCGGTCACAGCACCAACCCCTGAGGGACTCCCACTAGACACAGGCCTCCAACTAGACCCTGCCCCATTGATCACAACTCTCTGCCTTCTTCCCTTCAATCAGTTCACAGTCCACCTCACTACCTGATCATCCAGCCCACACTTTCTCAGTTTTGCTGCCAGGATGCTGTGGGAGATGGTGTCAAATGCTTTCCTGAAATCCAGAGAAACCCCATCCACTACACTACCACTATCTACCTACCTGGTTACATCTTTATAAAAGGCTGGTCAAACATGAATTCCCTTTCGTAAAACCATGTTGGCTGCTCCTAATGACACTGTCCTTTCAATGCCTGGGTAGAACACCCAGGATAAGTTGTTGCTCTCTTTTTCTCCACGTCATACTGAAGATGATGGAGAGTGGTTTAGCAATTACCTCTGCCAGCTCTCTCAGCACCCACGAGTACAACTTATTGGGGTCCATGGATTTATGTACATCCTGACTGCTCAACTGATCCTTAACTCAGTCCTCATCAACCAAACAAAAATCTTCATTTAAGCCTCTGGAGTCTGTGGCTCCTGAGGACAGTCTCCAGTGGTATAGACAGAGGCAAAGAAGGCATTCAGTAACTCTGCCTTCTCTGTCTTCTCTGTCACCAAGGCACCTGCTTCATTCAACCGTGGGTCTACATTGCCTCTAGTGTTAGTTTTGTCCACAATGTATTTGAAGAAGTCCTTTTTGTTGTCTTTGACCTCCCTTGCAAGGCACAACACTGAGGCTTTATCTTTCCTAGTTGCCTCTCTACATCCCTTGATGACAGCCTTACATTGATCCCAACTGGCCATCCTTTCCTTCCATAACTAAATTGAAAACAAAAAGTGTATTTCACATCTATTAATATATTTTCTATAAAGAATAATTGTATCTATAGTTTAATTGCAGAACAGTAAAAGTGTGATTATAGTATTAATCTATCCAGCTACAAGGGATGTTTACGTCTGTGTTTTTCAGTAGCAGGGTTTTGTGAGATAAGTGGATTGCATGAAAATAGTTGAAAAGAAAAAATGTGAAAAAAATTGGGAAAATAAAGAAGAAACACTTTACTGCAGTTGCTTGTGTTGTTTTATGGTTGAGGCTAAATAGAATTTAAAGACTAACATCTTGAAAAGAACTCAGTTATTTTATTGTGTGCTGAGTGTTTGTAAAGACTTTAGAGGGAAAGTCTCCTTTAATAGATATATCATATGCAGGAAAGATGCTGTGCATGAGGCTGCCAAGAGATGATTTGGAAAAGCACAGCTTGAGCTTTTTCAGAGCCCTACCTGAAGTTGTTTCGTTGTCTGTGAGATATAAATGAGCTCTGGGGCACTAATGGGTTTGGTCCTGAAGAGTAATGGGTGTTCAGTGGTTGAGAAATTAAGGTACTGTCTAGAAAATTTATCTCGTTTGCTGCCAGGCTTCCAAGTATACAGAGGATTTTGGGAACAACTTGACAGAAACTCCCTAGTGACAGGTTAGAGGATGATTAAGGGATGAATAAAGACACAAGAGGCCAAACTGTGCACCTTGATTACTCCTATGGGGACGTGCCAAGGCATCTCTGTGCAGGGTTTTGTGGACAGAATCAAATTTGCTCTGCTTCTGTTGCCAGATGTACTCAAGATCATTCTGCACTAAAAGCTGTGATTCTGTGGGTTTTAAGATAAGGTCTTAAGCCTGAGGTGAATTAATATTTGAGGCTTCAGAAGTTTCTGGGTGTTTGTTGTTGTTGTTGCTTTTTGAATTGTCAACATCTGCTTAAGGTTAAAGTATTCCAAATTAAGTCTTCTGTTTCCCAGTGTTATGTCCTGTCTAATTTCTGGCTACCACCTGGAAGGGCAAAGAGAAATGAAAAGGCACAAAAGTGAAACTTAAAGCTGCTTATATTTCAGGTTAGTTTATAGTTAGCAGAAATGAGCGTGCTGCTTCTTAAAATTAAAAAAAAAAATCAATATACGTGTGTATGTTTTGTTCACCTTTGTTTCTAACTCTTAATTAAAGGTTCTACTGTAATATTATAATTACTGTACAAAGGAAGAAATGCTCATATTTCCTCTGAAGTTATACTGAGAGATATATTCCTGGAACAGTTCCAAAATGTCTGTAGGCAAAATACAATAATTAGTGGATTATCCCTAGCTTGTTTTTCATTTCAAGTTTTATTCATATTACTGCACATTATGAACATTACTTATTCCAGATTTACAGTGATATGTAAGATGAAGGAAAATGAAGTAGTTAAACTTTGTTATTACTGTAATCTGTCACACCTATCTGTTGGTCATTTTGTATCACCACAAGGTTTTAGATAAGTTTATAGCCTTGACAGATTCAGTCCTTTGGGAACTTCTTTAACTGATGTAGATGAGTGATAGGTTTATTAAGACTAAAATGGAACAATATCCCTCAAGAGCTGAATGCTCTCATTTATTAAGTGATTATTTTAAAACTAAACACCAAGATATGTTGCTAAGTTTCTATGAACTTTAACCAATGTATTTTCATAGAATCATTGAATGGTAGGGGTTATAGAAGAATGCATATAGGTGGGTTTTGAAATCCTCCAGAGAAGGAGAATCCACAATCTACCTGGACAGCCTGTATCAGTGCTCTCTCACTCTCACAGT
>WBNH01000522.1:24622-54052 GCA_013401255.1 Urocolius indicus | reverse complement strand
GCTGTCGTGTCAAACGATGACAAACTGGAAGGATTTTGATCTTTGGACTGTCAGAAACAAGAGGCGGGGAAAAAATAGTCTGACCAAAAGGCAGTTTCTCTCCCTGTATCATCACCCTGATCTGCATCTCTGGCTAAAAGCAAACCCTTCCAATGAAATTGTTTTGGGTTTTTTGTTTTGTTTTTTTTTTTTTTTTTTTTCCAAACATGCAGGAGGCTGTTTTTAGCTCAATATTAATTGTGCTTGGTATGCTGCAGAAATGAAGCAGTCAATTAAGTGGACTAAAGGCAGGTAGCTTGGCTTTAATGCCTGCAGCAAAATGAATTCATCTCTTCCTTCAGTCTCCTAAAAGCCAATTTTTATTAGAACAGACGAAGGGGAAAGAAGAGGGAAAAAAAAAGAAAGGGAATGGAGACAAGAACAGGTCAGGAAGATGTGATGTGCAGCAAAGAGACTAGATTGCCTGCCTGGAGGTCCAGTTGCAGTTTCTTTTCCCTTTGCCCCTTAAGGGTGCAAGATAAACAGAGATAGAAGGTTGGAAAGTGTCCCAGAAAGGTCTCTGTGGAAGCAGGCCAAATGTATTTAAAGAGAATACACAGCAGCCAAAGAATTGCACCAAAATTTTGAGTCAAAGTGGTACAAAATTTAAAGCTGCTGCAGATGTGCCAGATCTCCACCTTAACAGCTCCCACCCTGCCTGTAGAGACTGGAAAGCTCCAGAAGACCCTCTGAGAACAAGTTTGTCCCTATCCCTCCTACAAACATCCCCTTGGGTAGTTCTGCGGGCAAGTTTTCCCTATCAGCATGCAAGGATGCAACTTGGTTGGAGTTCATAAGGATCTTCTTGTTTAAAGGCATACCACAGCCATTTCCATCTGACTGTGAGATGCTAAAAACTCCCAGTTTTGTCACTGGTGCCATCAGTTTCTCCACCTCCTGCCCTTTTTTTTTATTTTGAGAAGATGTGATGTCACCAGAGAATCTGTGCTAGAGTGGATAGAGAAGAACCATGAGTGAGCTGGTACCCTCCATCTCTATCACTTGAGTAGACCAAGGATGTCACTCTAAAGCTTCTATATACAACTAGACCTATGGATTTATTGCATGGATGCCATACTGGGCTGTCAGCAGCTTCAAACAGGTGGTTAATGCCTGCTTTGTGGTTCAGCTGAGTCAGGAGGAGAAGTGGTGTCACTTCTGACCATATCAAATATTCTGGTGTATGATAGTTTCTCCTCATGAGTCCCAGTTTGGCCAAGATCTGCGCTTTGCAGTGATGCTGTGCAGAGATGGGGCTGCTGGTACCTGCCATAGAGTTTGGGGAGTCACCCCTGCAGTGATGAGGAGAACATCTTTCTGTGTGGTAGGACCTGGAGATCAAGCTGCACCAGGGACTGGAGGCATCTTGCCACCACTGCATCTGGAAATGCATTTTGCTAGGTGGTTTGGTAGTGTTTTGCTTAGAGTTACTTGTTTCAGAAATGTTTTCTTCCTAGAAAAAGAAATGCCAACAGATGTTTTTTAACTAAGATAGAGGGATGGCATTGGTGGTGGAGGAGCATGCAAGTGGACATTAGCAGGTTGAAGGTACCCCTTGAGTGCCATCCTGCACATCCCAGGTTCTCTGTGGGGCAGATGTCCATGAGTACTAGGAACAGGAGACCTTCCCCTTGTTAGGACCTTAAGTGACCTTGTTTTTGCTATAGGAGTGGTTGCACAGCAACTGTGCTCAAGGCTCCTGTGCATCAATGGAGTGCAGAGCAGTGATGAGAGCCAGAAACCGTGGCTTTCAGAGTTGCTTTTTAATGTGGCTGACTTGGTCACACTGTTGATTGATGTAAACCTTCAGAAAACCTTATCTGTTCATGACATGTGGTTTGTACTCCACTGAAGGGAAAACTTAAGTCTGCTGCCCTGTGTTAGAAACCTGGGTGAAATGGGGAGTTGAGACAGTTTCTGCAGAACACAAGGGGTGAGGGAGGAAAAAATACAGAACCTAAATTGGAAACATTCTGGAGATTTGGGTTTTTTTTCTCTTTATGTGTTTTATATTGTTGAAGTGGAGAGTTTAGCAAGAAGTTTATTTTTAATCATTCCATGAGAACCTATTGAGAAAATTACATTAAAATATAAATATATACACTATATGTTTATTTTTTAATGTATTTTATTTGTATATCTTTGTCATGGTTTTAGGCTCAGCTGGGCACAAGACAAGCTGCTCACCTGCTCTCCTGTGTTGTCCTGTGGGGGAATGGGGAAGAGAAAAGATCTTGAGAGGTTCATGGAGATCCCTGAGAACAGGAAGGGCTCCATCACTGATTATGGTCCTGGGCAAAACAGACAGGACTGTTTGATTTGGGGAAGAAAGCAAAATTAATTCAACCAACCAGAAGCAGATCAAACAGAAAGCAAAATAGAATAGGATAGCGATGAAGCGCATAACCAGCCCTGACACCTGCTTTCTCCTCCCCCTCCTCTGCCCATGCTCACACACCCCATCCTGCTATCTCCACCTCTCATCAGTGGCACAGGAGGCAGGGAATGGACTTCTGTCAGTTCCCTACAGAATATCTCTCAGATGTTAGGAAGTCCTGCACAGGCCTCTCTGACACGGGCCCATCCTGAGGGTGCAGCTCCTCACCAGCTCCTCTGATGTGAGTCTCTGTCCTGTCTCATTCCAGGGCCACCTCCCCACACAGCCCCAGCCCCTCTGGGCACAGTCACTGCTTGGTTGTGGGGTCCTCCCAGATCTGCAGGTGGGTGTCCGTTCTGTCATCGCCCTTCACAGGTGCAGGGAACAGACACCATCTCACCATGGGTTGCAGGGGGTTCTCCAGTCTGATACGCCTCCTGCTGTCCTTGCTGACCTCAGGGTCTATGTGGTTGTTTCCATCTTGTCCCCCTTCCATCTCATTCTGCTGCAGATCTACCTTCTTAAACAGTGATGGCAGAGGCACTGGGTTGGCCTGGCCAGGCCAACGGTGAGCCCTTCTCAGAGCCAGGAGAAGTGTCAATCTCCTTACAGGGACCAGCACTGCAGCCCTATCCCTTGTTACAAAAAAGACACTTCAACCAAACAGCTCCACACAAACCCAGCATAAACTTTTATATGTTTTTATTTTATGTATTTATATAATTCAAAAAATATATACGCCCATTATGGTTACCTTTCCAACAGCCCCAGATATGCCCCTTTATCCCTGAGCTGGTGGAAAGGAGGTCTTCTGGCACAGATAGAGAGTCATCCTGCAAACACTAACCTGAAGAAACCACCTTTTCCTTAGGATCTTGTGCCTTGGCATCCTGTGCCCTGGCACCTCTGCGTTTTTTATTATCTGTGCTTCTCCCACAACAGGGAGAGTCTCAGTCCTAGGGACCACATGCTTGCTAAATCAGATCAGAGTCAGGCAGTGAGGAAGCAAAAGGTGGACATGAAATTTTAATGGCTCTGAGTCTCTGAAGGTTGCAACTCTGGCTGCTCGGTGTTTTTTATTTTTCTGTCTTGCTCACTGCTGATTTTAGCATGTTAAATGTTTAAAGAGCTTCTCCCCATGCCAGGAGCTATGGCACGGACCCTTCATCTCATGTTTGGGGAGGATGGAGAGATGTAATACTTTTTTTTTTTTTTGCCTTGTGAGGCTTGGCTCTAAGGCAGGAGACCATATCCACTCAGCTTGGCAATAAACTTTCCTTTCTTTTGCAGAATGAGAGAATAGCGCTGGTCCAACAGTAAATAAAGGCTATAACACCCAAAATAAACATTCATTGGTGTCCTAAACCCGTATGTCTGCATGTTGCCTGGTTACAAGTAGAAAAGTCTTGCAGCTTATTTATCTAGGAAATATGTCCTGGATATAACCTCATGTCTGAATTTAAACCAGTGTAATTCACTCTGAGCAAACAACAGGATAGGTGATCTCAGTGTGATTTGTCTCCTTGCCCCCTGTAATTTTCTGGCTCACCTCAAGTAAACCTTATTTCTGATGCCTAAAGTGTGAATAAGGAGTTTGTGCTGGGCTGACAATGTCAATGAATAGCCTGCCAATGATTTAATTGTGGTGGGTGGCTATTTTGAGCCCATAAGCCAGGATGAAGGCAGTTGTTCTTTGTATATTCACAATGCTTTTCTGGACCACAGGGTTTTGTCTCAGCCCTGCTGCTGGTGACTAAGCCAGATGGGCTGTCTGTCCACAGTGCTACGAAGTGAGACAATGAACTTGGAAGGCTGTCTGAATCTCTGACTCACCTTTTCCACACTCTCCTGTTGGTTTCTGAACTGCACTTGCCATGTCTGACCCCATTTTGCATCTCTCCCTTTGGCCCTCCTTCTTCAAGTCTACTTGCTTTTTCAAGTTACCACTAGGTGAGATACAGCACTAGTCCCATCACCCTGTAGTGACCTTCAGGTTGAGGTGTCCCAACACAACATCCATTCTGTCCATAGAACTTGAGCCAAAGAAAACCTTTCCCAACAGATGAGGAACATTGCACTAAATGCTGAGCTGAGCGTATATATAGGGATATTTCACACTGAAATCCAAGCCTTGTCTCTGTAGAAGGTGCTGATGTACAAAGTGATTCATGACAATGCATTTGGGGTGGATCTATTTATTGTATCCCAAGGTATTTCCATGCAGGTGAGGACCTATGAACTTTGAAGCATTATTTTGCTTTTTACTGCATTGACATAAAGTGTTACTATTACCTTGTCTTCTGTCAAGAAGCTAGTTGACAGGGTTGTTCACTAGAAAATGGCTCAATAAAAGTACTTCTTAAAAAAAATACATCAACACTATAGAGGGAAGTAACATCATGAACAGATGGAGTGATACGAAAAATGACATTCTTTGCATCTTCACAAAAATCCATGTGCTGCAAAACAGCATCTGTAAATCCTGGTGGGAATTCCCAGGAGCTGCTTGCTTTGGCCACATCATGTAATCAGTATGTGAAACTGTAACATTAGATGGATTTGTGGGTGTTTGGGGAACACCTTTTTCAAGGCCTGATGAGCTTTCCCACCTAGCTGCAGGGCAAGAATGAGGCTTGGCATTGCTGTTCATTTATATAGCCTCTGCAAGCTTAGAAATGGGCTTAAGCACTACCTTGTGCACCATCTGCCTTCATCAGAGCTCTCAGCTGCCTATAAAAATATCTCTTTTGCTGCCAGGAGAGGTGTGTGGCTCCATCCCCTAAGATGGAGAAGCTCAGTGCTGACAGCAGTGCAAGGCTAAATAAGGGTAAGAGCAGAAATCCCCGCCCTTGCTGCCTCATCACTCCAAAACATCTACCAGCTGCTTGGAGGTGAGCACAGGGGCATATGGACCACCTTGGAAATGGTCACGGATGATGCAGAAACCAAGAGCCTGCAGCAAGTAGAAGTGATGGAAATGTCGGGATGAAGTTTTCTTGTTGGTGCTAGCCTGCAGAGGGAGCTCAGCATTAGGTCATAGTCAGAGACGGAGGGATTGGTATATCTCTGCTGACCTTCTCAAACATGTGTTGCTTTGCCTGTGTCCATCAGTGTCAGCCATCTGGCCTTCATAGACCCAAGTTTTCAACTCCTCATCCCAAAGAAAGTCTTCTTGTGCTTAATATATTTTTTTTAGTCTCTGATTTCTAGACTTTTATTGTTTTGTCCACTTGTCAAACTAAACATGAACTACACAGTCAGAGGTCTTTATCAGAAGAGCAGGGTTTTTGTTTCAGGTGGAAAACTCCAAGGCTGGAAATCATAAGCTAGAAAAAGCACAAGCAATTACCTTTGAATGGCCACATTTTATATGTCATCACCTGGCTGGAAATGCTGCATTTATTTCCACGTATGTTGCGACGGGGAAAGTGCAATGCCCTTATTGTTCATTCACCTCTGCTCCACTCTTCAGCTGCTTTGATGAGCTTTGTGAGTGTTTGCTCTTTGATTTCAATGGAGCCAAGGTCAGGCTCTGCTTCTCAGCATGCCAGGTGTAAAACATCACCTAGGGTATGAATACAAGAAGGCAATTGCTTACGTTTCTGATATGGGTTTGGAAGGACACTTTTAATTCTTTACTTTCCCAGATTGAATGAAGCCAGTGTTGGAGAAAGTGGGTTTTGCCAGGCAGCAACTTCTCAGGAAGCTTGGAGGGACCCTCTCTAGATTTGTGGAGCTGACAGAACAAGAATGGTACCTTGTAACTAGCTCAGCAGGCAGTCTTGAGGGGAGACACAGGCCACAAGCTTTCTGATGCTCTCTTCTTCCTGCTGTTGCACAGTGGCAGCCATGTGCCTGGACTTTTTCCATAGGTGTTGACTTTGGGGTGCAGGATGCCCTGCTGCAGCCTTCTGGTGCAGGGGAGAGCCTCTGTCTCTATGTACCTCCAGCTCTTTTTACCCCAACCCTCCTCCACAGACCATCTATATGTCTTCTGAGATCTTTGCAGAGAGAGTTGAAATACTTAACATTGTCATCATGCATTGGAGATGGATTCATTTGCTCCATCTTAAACTCTCCTCATTCTTTGATCCCCAGAAGATGTGATGCTGCCATTCCCGTGCCCACCTCCTTGCAGTTGCTCTCCTGCCATGCAAACTGAAGTACCATGGTCCATGTTGGAGACGCAGCTCCTCAACAAGAGCCATTCACCACAGGTATCTCCTAGATGATGCTCCTTCTTCTCATTGCAGCCAGAAACACAGAACACTGGGGCAGACTGTGCATCCAATTTAACCCTTTCAGTGAGGTGAGCCTTCATGTGATGCCTTACTCCACTCTGCCAGACTCTCAGACATGCCTGCTCATTGGTGAGGAATAAGTGAATCTCAATAACTGAAGCAGGGAGAGGATGGGATAAGAAGCATGGGAGCTCCAAGCTGGGGAACATTAAAAGATAGCAGAGACATCTTTGTGTAGCAGCTGCATATGGGCTTGCTCTCTTCAGCAGTTTCCCATTAAAAAGTCTTTGTGAATCTCCCAAGCATATAAAGTGTGAATATATAGATTGTCAGCTTGGAACTGAGCCTTTCATGGATCTCCTTGATGGAACAGTTCTTAAGAACAAAACTGGAGACAAAGAGAGAGAGTTTGCAGCCCTCCATCCATAAAAGATGAATGGAATAGAAGATGGAATAGAAGATGCTGTCAGAGAAGATAAACAGCTGTTTGGACAAAGGTTGGTTTGCTGCCCAAAGGAACTCCTCCATCTCAACACACTTTCCTGTTTTAATTTATTTTAAGTAAGATCTTAGCTGTGTCAAAAACTCATGTCTTCCTTTCTCTGCTCCTCTTTGTGGGTTCAATTTGGCCTACTCAAGCAGTAGACAAGAGCTCCTTGGAAATCTGTCTCTTACTTATGTTTTTTTTCCCTTAATATTTCATGGACTTTGGGAACCAGAAGAAAAGAAAGCACATCAGCTGAGCTGAACTTGCCAGGCAGAATAGTCAAGAGTTGCTCAGTGAATTGCAGGCACACTAGTTTAAGAAATCAGACTTACAGCTCATGGGTTTGAATCCTGCCTGAAAGTAGTCTTGGGTGGATGTGGGAAAGTTGAATGTGGAAATAATCACAGTTTCACAGTTTCAGCAAGATGTAGCACAGTGCCTGCACCTTTCTCATGTGTGCATCATGGCTCCTAGCTGAGAGTTGAAGCTCCCTAGATGATAATACGAGGGGTGGAATTTCCTTTTGTATGAGGAAAACTTAAACCTGCTCTCATCAGCATAGGGATGGGATGATGCATGGGGTTGGTGACAGAGGTCTATAAAATGCTGAGCAAAAGCAAAAGGCAAGCAGGGAACAATTATTATTCTTTCGCAAGGCAAGAACCAGAAGACATCAAATGAAAGAAGTCTTAAAACAAAGACAGGACTTGTTTGCACAACCCGTCATTCAGCTCCATAGCATTAACTCAGATATGCAGCATCCCAGACAGGACCCAGTGGGGATGGGACCGACTGTTTTGAAGTGGTTTGGATCAATTCTCTCTCGTCTTGAAGCCAGTTTTAGAATTCCACTCCATCCTTTTGAACAAACCACAGTGGATTTTGCTCCCTGTATCTACACTCAGGTTTTGCATTATCTCCAGAGGTGACTGAAGTTTTTCACAACATATGATTCATGAGGAATTACCTCTTCCTCTAGCTACAGTCAGACCTTGCTCAGAAGGCTTGGAAAGAGCTAAAATGCAATACTGAGAATCCAACTGTGGTACTGTGTTCCCTGAGCAAACCAATGGTTCAGAGAGGAAGGTTAGACCATGAGGGTAAGCTGCAAGGTGGTAAAAGTCATGTACCATGAAATGCCCTTCTCCACGCCATGTAAGGAGAGGACTTGGATGTGGAGAAGAAATCCATTCTGGGGTTCTCCTGGTTGGTGGAGGTGTTTGGGGGTTGTGGCTGCTCTTGATTTGTGGCACTGTCTAGCCTTGGCTAGATAAGGACTGTGGCAATGCTTCTCATTGCTTTCAGACCTCTGGGGGATTGAGGCACATCTTTGTGTTAAATAGAAAATTATACCTTCAGCCTCCAACTGAGGCCTCTGTAGCAGGTCTTGTCCCAGGGGTGTCATGACCATTTGACCTCTGTGAGCTCATATCTCCCCATCTCCACTTCAGAGAGCATTTTCTCCATCTGTATGAGACTGAATTAATTTCTGGTCCTGCCTCTCAGGAATGGAAAGGGAAAGGTTCTGGAAAGGGAAGAGGCTGGGAAAGGTTCTAATTCAGTTCTCCATGTAGTCTTGAGATGCTCAGAAGCAGTAAATATTGGAGGACAATTTTTCCTTTGTATGTTAAATGACTGGAAAAGGACATTATTTTTTTCATTAAAAGTTCATTTGGAAATTGTGAGATTTCTGAGGATTTACTTATCTTGAGTTCCCTTCCTTCATCAGCTTTCTCCAAAGCTTCTTGGGATCACTCATTTATCTTTTCCTCCTCATTTCACTCTTAGTCTTTTTGTAACTTGTTTAGGTTTCCTTGGATGCCAAATGAGGCAGATCCTTGCCAGCCTCAGAAGCAAAGACAAAGTAGTTAATATAGGAGATAAGATGTGGCCCAGTTACTGCTCAAAATGATCGGAAAGAATATTTCTTTGTGGGAAAATAGTTGCATGAGAAAAAGCACGTAGATGCTTTGCAGCTGACCGAGGAAGAATGTGTTAAACATCGCACACAACTGGTATAGCTGCTGGGGAGGCAAGGACATACTGTCTTTGACTGTTGCAATTATACAATAACAGGTTGCTTGCAGTAAGAAAGGCATGGGAAAAGCGGGAGGGACTGATCCTTTGTACATGCACCAATTAGGAGCTCAGCTTTGCACTATGTATGAGTTAATTAACTAGAATATAAATATTGGGTAAGCGCAATTAATAAACGAGGCTCGCTGATCACTCATATTGAGTGTCCGTATCTTCCCTCCGACACAACACTTCTCTTCTTTGTGCTGCATCATCTAATACCTTTGCAGCTCTCCAAATGCAAACCCTGCTCCTTGGGTGGCTCTTCTCCAAAAGTATCAGGGCTAGTGGGTCAATTCTCCTTGTCCTAGATGGTAGGATGCAGGAGGGAGATGGTAAACCTTCCCTTGAGTATTACTTACCTGAGCATCTCTCTTACACAATCTCTGGTGTTAGCAGCTGTGTGTCTCAGATGACTGGTGGTTTGTTTGCAATAGCAATGGCTAACCGTTTTAGTTACCTACAGCCAAATCAGTCAGGCTTTGCAGGCTCCTACTGTGCATCTGGGGTCTGCAATAAAAAAACGAGACAGATCTTTCCTAACTTCATCTACCTGCCTTTATGATTTTTTTTCTTTCCTTTTCTGCCCCCATTACCCCAGTTCCGGTTCATCTTCTCCCTGTATTTTTTTTGTTTTTGCCTGGATGTCTGACTCACCACTTCAACAGGTACAAGGCCAAGGCACAGACTTTATATCCAGGAGTAGGCTCTCATTGGGCAGCCCATGTTCAGCAAGCATTGGCAAAGTCCTTGAAGTGGCTTCCTTCTCCTTCCCAATGTCCTTAGTTCCTACCTTCACTCCTAGCTTCTCCTTCATTTGTCTTTTCCGGAGCTTTGCCTTGAAAACCTTTCTCTTAGGAAGCCATTTCTCCTCAGCTTCCCTGGGTCCCAGCAGCTTGACAAGCAGGTCCCAGCAAGGCTTAATAGCTCTGCCCCATCACTAATATGACTTTTTGCTTTCAAGGCAGGAGCTGGTTTGCAGCCCACTGCCCTAGCCTCATGGGTCAGTACACATCTGCAACAAAAAAGGGCTGTGAGTGGATGGGTGAAAGGTTGAGATTCTCTAATTCCTGTTGCAAACTTTTGCTGAGAAAAATGAGATGTGGCATCACTTGCTTTGATTCAAGGACCGGAAAAGAATAATTTGCTCTGCCTCCCAGCAGTTGAAGGATGGCAAGCATCTCTGCTCATACCCTGCTTCCCTTCTCTGCAAAACGCCAGGAAGAGGATGCCTGGCTGCTTAGAAATTCTCTGTAGCTGGCAGGTTTATCTTCCTGAGGCTTAACTCTGCCAAAGGACCAGCTACTGAGGAGTTTCTTTAAAAAGAGTCCTCAATTAGATCCCTAACAACGGGGCATGTCACCTGAAACCCTTTGTCAGGCTCATTTCCCCAAATGGGTTCCTATTACACTCATACCCCAAAAGGTGGTTATGTGTGAGGGATCCTCCTCTTGACCCTCAGCTCTGAAATTGTGATTGATTAAGGTTTGTTCTTTTCAATTAAGATTGAGAACTGGAACTCCAGGGTGCAGCAACCTCAGGAAGAAGGACAATTACACAGCAATTACACAGCCTTGTAATCACATTATACATGGGTTGTAGACTGAGATCTACCAAAGGTATTGCAAATGGGTCATCAGTAAACCCAGGACATGCTAAATTACTTGGACAGCTTTAGCTCCTTGTCAAGGGGCTCAGATTTCAGTTAGAGAGGAGATCTCTTATCTCAGTGAACTCCTGTTCCTGTGGCCTCACAGCATCCGTCAGTGCATCTCTGCCCTGGGGGCTTGTGATCTCCTCTTCTCTTAGGAGTGAGTGATGCATAAGCTTCACTGTGGAGGTGGGAGAAGTGCCTCCTCCTAAATCAACATTTCTCAGCTCAGATCCTCATTCTCCCTGCTGGTACATGGTCTCTTCAAGACCTTTTTACTTTTACTCCTGCACTTCAAGAGGAGTAAAAACTGAGCAAGTCTACATTATACTTTTTTTTGTAACACTCCCCCAGGTGCTATTTCCAGCTCAGATAATTTCCTTGGTAGATGAAATCTCAACTGTATGTACAAGGTGATTGAAACAAGAGATGTTTTGGAGGCAGGATCTGAAAGGTCAGACACCTCTGACATATTTTAAGAAGCACTAGCTGAGCTGGTGTTGCTCAGGATCTTAGATATGCTCGTTTGGGAATACACCTTGATACGTGCTCACCCAAAGCCAGCTTGGGTTTTCTGTACTCTATTTCTTCAGTCTCAAAGCCCCAAGGTGGCAGAACTGCCACATCAGTGCCAGTGACGGGGACACAATCTGTTTGCTCTCAGGATGGTCAAACTTCTGCTGAAGCCTATCCTTTTGTAAGGAAGAAGCAGAAGCACAAAAAGTACAAATTCACTTGTTTCCCTTTGGTTTGCTTCTGAGTTTTTAAAAAGTGAATTTCTCTCTCTCCAAAGAGCCAGGCAGCAGCACTGGTTGCATTCCTGCACTCTGCTGCCTGCACAGCCCTTCCTCCAGGACCTGCCTTTAGACCACAGCAGTGGCATTATTTAGTGTTTCTTCTGCTGGATGCAGAAATTTCAGATTCTGATACGTTTTCGTCGTCTTAATTCCTTCTCTCTGGTTGTATCTAATTAGCAATGCTACCCCACACTTCATTTGCCTTTTATCCTCTGCTGAAAGCTAGCTTGGTCTGGATTTAAATGGAGCAATGTAGGCTAGAGGTTCCTGCTGAGGGAGTTGCGGTACACAATCAGAACTGTGTTGGAGTCAAGCAGGTTGCTGATGTTACGAGCTTTAGGATAGTGTTTAGCCTGGGGAGCTTTTGCTACCCTTACCTGGCTGGCCACACTCTCCTCTTGCTCATAGAGAGACAAGATGATGTCTATCACAGGGTGAGCAAGCTCAGCAGCAGAGCAAGAAGGGCTCCAGAGAGTGCCTAAACTTGCCAGGAGGTCCATCTGGGTAGCACCTGAAAGGGAAACCATCCCCATAAAGTTTCCTTTTTCTTCTCTGTTTTTCTGGAATAGGTAAGTCTTTGAGGAACCAGTGTCCCTTTGCCTAGTCATGCTCTGCACTTATCCTCATCTGGCATTTCTCGCTTGCTGGCTTCTTTTTATTATTTTCTTGCAGTTTACAAATTACTCAGCCTTGCCTAGAGAGGGAGAATTGATACTTACAGTAAAACACCTTTCGGGTTGGGCTTTTTTTGTTGTTGTTCCTTCCTATTTTAAAGCCTCTAAAACCAGTTTTCATTCCCCTGAAAGCAGCTGAGAGCTCCAGGATGAACCCTGACACCTCTTCACACTTGCAGAGAGCTGCAAAAACAGCCTGCTTCCCACTTGCTGGAATGGTAGTGAGAAATTTTCCTATCTAGGCTTAAAGCTAGTGTCTAGAAAGCATCTGAGGAGGTCAGGGCTGGCTTGCTGATATCATGGAGGCTGGGGACAGTGCACTTTGGCAGGGTAACTTCTTAGATCCTGTGAGCTGATGGACAGACTTACAGCCCCAGGGTCCACAGGATGGGGATGTGGGAGAGATGATGTTCCTGCCCCCTTGAAAATGGACTTATGTTGTCCAAGAGGAGCCACGACATGAGACTGATCATGCAAAAGTGCCAGTCACTGCTCCCCTCCTCCTCCATGAAACAGGATGCAGTCACCATCTGTGTCTCTGCAGCATTCTATGAGCATCCCTTCTCCTGAGACCAGGGAGCCCCAGTGTATCTGGGCAAATCTGGGCTGAAAACTCTTCTGCTGAGCTGTTTGGGTTTAAATGAACTTGTAAACTGAGGCTGCTTTAGCAGGAAACTCTGAAACTGCTTATCCAAATAGTATGGTTTAGGACAATTAGGTGCCTCCACAATCACTTTTTAAGAAGAAACAGCCAGAAGAGTAGGCTTCTTCCTATTCCTTCATGTTCTGTCCTTCCTTCTTTTCCAGCTGGTAGTGGTGCAAGGATTGGAAAGAGAGAGAGAAGCAACCATGTGGACTCCAAGGTCAGTGAGGGAAGAGAGGAGGAGGTGTGCTGGAGCAGAGGCTCCCCTGTGGAGAGGACTGGTGAAGCTGAGATTTGTTTGCACGTCGTAAAAGACTCCACATTAGGGGCAGTGACTATGCCCAGAGGAGGCCGTGTCCCGTGTGAGGGATCCTGTATCGGCAGAAGCCACAGCTGCTGGGAAGAAGCCACACCAGAGAAGTTCATTAAGGACTGTGTCCCATGGGAGGGACCTTGCATTGGAGCAGGAGAAGAATGCAAGATGTCCTCCTCTGAGAAGAGAGAAGCATCAGAGACCATCTGTGAGAGATTGACCACATCCCCATTCCCTTAGCCCCACATGCTGTTGACAGGGGGAGGAAGTAGAGCTATGGGGAAGAGTGAGCTGGGCCCAGGAAGAAAGGAGGGATGGGGGAGGGAGACCTTAAAGAGCTAGTTGTATTTTACTCAGTCATCTTCTCTCTTTTTGGTTTTTGGTTCTGTTCTCTTTCTTGTAGGTAGTAGAATAAACTTTCCTACTTTCCTCTCTAAGTCGAGTACTGGAGTACTTTTTGCCCATAATTGGCAGTGAGCCCTCCCTGCCCTTGTCTCAATCCACAACATCCTTGGCAATTTTTTTTCCCTCCCATCTCATTGGGCCCCCACTGTCCTAACGAGGGTGGGGGTGGATGAGGGGCAGTGAGCAAGAGACTGTTGTGGTACTTCAGTTGCCGACTGGGCAAAACCATGACAGCCCCACAGTGGTAGCAAGGTGAGGGATGGCAACCCACCAGCAGCCACGCATGCTACTCTGACCCAGCTCCAGTACCTGTCATTTATTTCTGAATACCTTAAAATCCCCACAGCTGCTCCAATTTATGGCATTCTTCTACCTTTTTTCTCACTTTGATCTGAAGCTTTTGACTGCTAGATTTGGTGCCTGTGACAGAACTGCCTAGAGCCATTGGCTTTGCAGTCATGGGTCAAGTGACGCAGAGAAAGCGAATTAAAAAGACAGGGGACAAAGATGTCATTAAAGTAAAGCTGGGAGCCAGGAGAGAACCTCCAGGCCCACTTTATTTTGCGGAGGAAAGGAACTTACTTCAGTGAAAAGCATCATTATATTTGGATTCCCATTTAGGCTTTTCCAAGTTGTACAACAAAAGGAATATTAAATGATCTTGGAAAATTTATGTTACAAATCAATGCAACCTGCATAAATCAATGCAGACAAAGAAAGAAAGTAAGGTTTGGCGTTTTTTTCCCCAAGTACCTTGTTGTGACAAAGTCACTGCTTTAGATATGAAAGATGCTGCATCCATCTGGAGAAGAGCTTAGAAAAATGTCACTCCTTCAGCCAGATACGTCTCCTTACTCCCTTTTCTTTTTTTTCCACATGAACAGTGAAGAAGAAAACACTCTCCAACTTTCTGCATAAAGTGAGAACTGGTGGAGGTTACATACGTTGCTCAGAACTAAAACATCGCATACACAGGCAAGTGTGCAGGAAAAACCTGGGGCAACAGAGATGGTGGGACTCTTGGACCAGAAGGAAATCCGTGGTCAAAATCAGGGTAGGAGGCCTGCCTTGGATGTCCTCTTACCTGGGGCCACCTACAGCCTTCAGCTCCCCTCTGCCCTTGATCAGGCACAGTCCCTCCTCACAGACACCTCTCCATGAATATTAGTCTGCATCCAACTTGCCCAGGCAGTGCTGAGCCTTGCAGGGCATGGAGTTGTAGTAAAGGAGTAGAATCCTCTGTTATTGGGACTTCGTAGCTATGGGCAAGCTGGGACACAGGAGCCTTCCCTGCCCTGGGTTCCTGCTTTCTGTATCCCCCGGGAGCACAGCTGTGTGATGAATATAGGAGAAGAGCTTCATCATGCTAGAAACGGGACATCAAGCAGGATTGTGACTTTGGATTTCAGGAGAGTTAACTTTGGCCTCTTCAAAGACCTACTTGGAAAAATCTCATGGGCTAGGATTCTAGATGGTAAGAGTGCCCAAGAAAGCTGGTCAATCTTCAAGTACCACTTCCTTCAAGTCCAAGATTGGTATATCCCGACAAGTAAAAAATAATGAAAAGGAGGTTGTGTGGATGAGTGAGGAGCTACTGGAACAACACAAGGAGAAGAAAGAAGTCTATGGAAGGTGGAAAAAGGGCCTGATTGCTTGGCAAGAATGTGGGAACACTGCCAGAGCATGGAGGGATGAAATCAGGAAGGCTAAAGCCCTTTTTGGACTTAAATCTGGTAATGGATGTAAAAGAAAACAAGAAGGACATCTTCAAGTGCATCTGCAGCAAAAGGAAGACTCAGGAGAATGTGGGCCTGCTGCTGAATAAGGAGAGTGCCCTGGCAACAGAGGATGCACAGAAAGCAGAGCTACTGAATGCCATCTTTGCTTCAGTATTTACTGCTAAGGTCAGCCCTTGGGAAGCCCAGACATTGGAGGATAGTGAGACAGTCTGGAAAATGGAAGACTCTCTCTTGGTGGAGAAGGATAGGGTTAGAGACCTATTAGGTAAGATGGACACCCAGAAATCCATGAGTCTTGATAGGATGTAACCATGAGTACTGAGGGAGCCAGCTGATGCTATTTCTGTGCCACTCTCCATCATTTTTGAATGATCATGGAGTACAAGTGAGGTGTCTGAGGACTGAAGAAAGGTCAATGCCACTGCAATCTTCCAAAAAGACACAAAGGAGGACCCAGGAAACTACAGGCCAGTCAGCCTCACCTCGATCCCTGGAAAGGTGATGGATCAACTAATCCTGGATGCCATCTCTAAACACATGAAGGAAAAGATGGTTATCATGGAGAGTCAACATGGATTCACCAAGGGAAAATCCTGCTTCCCCAAACTGACAGCCTTCTATGACTGACTTTTACTGACTGGATAGATGAGGGGACAGCAGTGGATGTCATCTACCTTGACTTCAGCAAGGCTTTTGACACTATCTCCTATAATAGCCTCATCAGAAAGCTCAGGAAGCATGGGATGGATGAGCGGATGATGAGGTGAATCAACAACTGGCTGAATGACAGAGCGCAGAGGGTGGTGATCAATAGCACAGAATCAAGTTGGAGGCCTGTGGCCAGTGGAGTTCCACAGGGGTGGGTTCTGGGGCCAGTCTTGTTCAACGTCATCATCAATGACCTGGATGAGGGGACAGAGTGTAACCTCAGCAAGTTCCCTGATGACACCAAACTGGGAGAACTGGCTGATTCCCCAGAGGCCGTGCTGCCATTCAGTGGGATCTCGACCGACTTGAGAGTTGGGCAGAGAGGAACCTCACGAGGTTCAACAAGGACAAGTGCAGAGTCCTGCATGTGGGGAAGAACAACCCCATGCACCAGTACAGTCTGGAGGTCGACCTGTTGGAGAGTAGTTCTGCAGAGAGAGACCTGGAAGTGCTGGTTGATAATAAACTAACCACGAGCCAGCAATGTGCCCTCGTGGCCAAGAATGCCAATGGCATCCTGGGATGCATCAAGAAGAGTGGGGCCAGCAGGTGGAGTGGGGTTCTCCTCTCTACATCTGCTCTGGTAAGACCTCATCTGGAGTGCTGAGTCTAGTTCTGAGCTCCCCAGTTCAAGATAGACAGGGAACTTCTACAGAGAGTCCAGCTACTAAGATGATCAGGGGACTGGAGCATCTTTGCAGGATGCGGGAGCCCTGCCACAGGCTGCCCAGGGAGGTTGTGGGGTCTTTTCTGGAGGTTTCCAAACCCACCTGGATGTGTTTCTGTACAATCTGATCAAGGTGGACCTGCTTTAGCAGGTGTTTGGATCTTGTTTGCATATAGATCCAGCTTTTGCAAAACATCTGGATGAATCCCATACTTCCTCAGCACCTCCACAGATCCATCAGGAAAAGCTCCATATATCCAGCAGCACCATTTAGAGATGATGCTAACAAAAGAGGGTAAATATTTGCACAGCGATTGACACCACCTAAACCTGCTAAATATACTGAGGACAAGGATCAGGGCCACCAAGCAGGGGTTATGAATCTTGGCTTTCCTGAAATGGCTCCACGGTGAGACTCTGGAAGATCTTAGCCCATTACACTCACTCTTTTTAATTTATCTTTTTCATGGAGAGTTGTGGGAAGAAGAAGCTGAAGCTGCAGCCTTTGAGTTCTCCCAAGCTGTCCTTTCATTGTCCAGCCTTTCTCATGTCTCATTGATGCTGTTGGGGAATCACTTGGGAAAATATTCCCTCTCCTCCAGGTTTAACAGACTGAATTTCTCTGGACAGGTTGGGTTTTACCTCCCATCCCAATTACTCACACCTGTCCATTTTTGCCCTTAAATACAGCATTGTCTCTGGCTCAGGGTTTACTTTTCTCATATTTCAGTAGGATAAGGCCCAGAAGTTATTCACTTGCTGGTCCTCTGCTCTTGCTCCTCCTTCCAGTGAGTGTTCAAGTCCTTTGATAATGTCTGAAGGCTCTGGGAGGTGAGTGTATGTGAAGATTCCATTCTTGGTTGCTCCTACCTGTCCTGCATTTGCCCAGACATCCTGAGCATTTTGCAGACATCTGCCAAGGCACCCCAAGCATCCTGCATCCCTCTAATCAGCCTCATCTATCCACAACTCCTGGTCCATGGGAAGGAGAGAGGTCTATCTCTTTGCAACTCATCCTTCAGCCTTGCTTCTCTGTAGGTTTTATTATCTCAATTAATATTTGTACTTTCTTTACACTCATCTGTTTTGATGAAGCCCATGCAGCCCATCCTGGCTGATGTGGGATCACCTCTTTAGAGGCATCCATGGTTCAGGAGGTCCCAGAGTACATCAAGGATTTTGGGTTGCTGCTTCACTCGGTGACTTACAATGGAATTTAACTTGGATTTGAGGGTCTGGTTATCTGTGTTTGGAGATTCTGCCTGCAGACTTCCCCTGGTGTCAACTCCCTCCATGTCCCTCTCCCATCTGCTCCTCCAAGTTTTCCTAACAAACGAGCACTACTGAAATTCCCAAGTGCTTGTGGCCTTGATGGGGTGACGGGGTGGGCCTTGAACAGGAGAAGGAATGACATCCTGATGGTGAGTGGCAGGAGTGGGAAAAGGCGGAAAAGGGGGGAAAAAAAGAGGGGGAAAAGGAAATTTAAAAAAAAAAAAGGAAAAACAAGGAGGAAAAGGGAAAAGCCTTCACATTGCAAAATGCTGGATGGGTTGATCTTCCCCAGCACCACACAAGTTCACTACAAAATAAGCAAGCACAAGGAGAAAAATGAGTCCTGAAACACAGCATGGTGATGTGCTGAACTGTGACTCCTGCTTCAGACAGGAAGACACTCACCTTGGAGAGGAGCTCCGTGTGCTGCCCATGTCTCAACCCCATGGCTTCTCCCTACCTGGGTACCTCATTCTGCGTGATGCTGGGCATTATCTCCCAGATCTCTTCTGTTTTTTTCTGTCTTCTTATGGTCAGACAGGTCATTCCAGCAACAAGGATGTGGGGCATAGATAAATAGATCCCAGACACTTCTGCTTACATCGAGCAATTTGTTTTGCAAGGGATGGTCCTTGGGCAGGGATCAAGGGAAGGCTGTGCTAATGCTGCCTGACATACTTCATTTAGAAGGACTGGAAAGCTGGGAAAGCCTCTAGGAAGGAAAGCCCTTTGCACCAGAAAAGGGTGTTGGGATGCCAGTGCTGTTGGGATGCTGGTGGTGCCCAAAGCCTAGCATCCTGGTACAGGGCTGGTGGGTATACTAAAAGCGATGCTTCCCAGGGTCCAGCAAGGAAGAGCTGGTGGAGTTGAGGGTGTTTAATTGCTATTTTGCTGGCTTGGGACATCTTACAAGGTGTCATGGTTTTGCCCAGCCAGCAATGAAGCACCACAACAGTTTCTTTCTTGGTGCCCCCCATCCATCCCCACCCTCATTAGGATTGTAGAGGCCCCAGCGAAATGGGAGGAAAAAGATAACCAAGGATGCTGTGGATTGAGAGACAAGGGCAGAGAGGACTCGCGGCTAATTATGGTTCCAGGCAAAACAGACTCCACTACTCGACTTAGAAAGGTTTATTCTACTACCACCTACAAGGAGCAAAACAGAACAAAAAGCAAAAAGTGAATAGGATGATGAGAAAATTACAACCAGCACTTTAAGATCTCCCTCCCTCATCCCTCCTTTCTTCCCGGGCCCAGTTTACTGCTCCCAATATCTCTACCTCCTCCCCCCACAACAGCTCAGGGGGCCAGGGAATGGGGGATGTGGTCAATCTCTCACAGATGGGCTCTGCAGCTTCTTCTTCTCAGAGGAGGATGACTCCTGGCATTCTTCCTCTGCTCTGACATGGGGTCCCTCCCACAGGGCATAGTCCTTAGTGAACTTCTCTGGTGGAAGTAGCCCCTTCTGGGCATAGTTTTAATAAGCTTCTTTGGTGTGGGTTCTTCTCAACAGCTACAGCTTCTGTGAATATGAGGTCCCTCACACGGGGGACGGCCTTCTCTGGGCACAATCACTGCTCCAGGAAGAGTCTTTAATGAAGTGAGTCACTACCCTGATGTGGAGTCTTTTACAAAGTGCAAACAAATCACTGCTTCACCAGTCCTCTCCACAGGATGCAAGGGAGTCCCTGCTCCAGCACACCTCCTCCTCTCTTCCCTTACTGACCTTGGGGTCTGCATGGTCGCTGCTCTCTTTCTCTCTCTCTCCCCCAACTCTTTACTCCACCACCAGATGGAAAGAAGGAAAGACAGAAGAAGGAAGGAATAGGAAGAAGCCTACTCTTCTGGATTCTTCTTAAAATTCTTAAAAGTGATTGTGGAGGCACCTAATTGGCTCAGCCCCAGAAGCGGGTCTGGCTCAGAGCTGGGGAGAGTTTTGAGCCACAGGAATTACAGGAATCATCTTTACAACCCCTTCCCCTTTACTAGAAATGACTCCATGTCAAACCATGACAGAAGGCATGATGAAAAAACATAGATGTCTTCATGAGACATTTAAGTCAGACATTGTTCTCCAGCTGAAATAGGAGAAATTTGTAATGCTTCCCATTTTCATTGCCTTGCACAGGGCTTGAGCTGAGGGTAAGAAGGAATAGGGAAGGCTGAGCAATGCAGTCAGATCAGTGTTGGATTAGCTTGTGATGGCATTTCTGCAAAGTAAGGCACAAAAGGCTATGCCTGTAAAAACGCAGAGCAAAGCAACCTGTATTTATTTACTACATTAATTTCACCTTGTAGCTAAAATCTGAGGAGATCTCAGCTTTGTTTTCCTAATTGTAATTGCACTCTGCAATTACAGACTGACTGTGCCTGCTTGAGCATCCCCATCCTGTTCCCCATCTCAGCTTGGGGATTTGGGTACCCAGGAACTCACAGGGTCTCTGTCTCCTTTTGTTTCATCCCAAACCAACTGAGGGATTGTTCCATCATAAATTTGTTCAGATTAATTACATCGTGTCCTTGCTAAGGTTGTTAACAAGATTATGCTTTCTGAGCCTCGCTGCTTTGCTTTCTCTCCATTTTCCTTCCCATTTCCTTCTCATGTTTGGGCTCCCCAGCTCAAGAGGGACAAAGAACTTCTGGAGAGAGTCCAGTGCAGGGCCACCAAGATGATCAGGGGACTGAAGCATCTTCCTTATGAGGAAAGGCTGCAGGAACTGGGGCTGTTTAGTCTGGAGAAGAGGAGACTGAGGGGGGATCTCATTAACATTTACAAATATCTAAATGGTGGATGTCAGGAGGCTGGGGCATCCCTTTTGTCTATTGATCTAGGACAGGACAAGGGGTAATGGGATGAAGCTGAAACACAGAAAGTTCCATTTAAACATAAGAAAAACTTTCATATTGTGAGGGGGACGGAGCCCTGGCACAGGCTGCCCAGAGGAGTTGTGGAGTCTCCTTCTATGGAAGTCTTCAAAACCCACCTGGATGCATTCCTGTGTCACTTGATCTAGGTGGACCTGCTTTGGCAAGGGGATTGACCTAGATGATCTCTAAAGGTTCCTTCAGATTACTACCATTCTATGCTTTCAAAGCACATTGCTTGCAGTGGGATTTTGGTTTGGTTTGGTTTGGTTTGGTGAAGATGAATGGGCATCATCAGCAGGTCCATCATGGGGGATGTCACCCCATGCTTGGGCATGAGGTAATGAGTCCCTGGCAAATTACCCTTTCCTGAGTGATGGTTCTGCTCTTGGGCTGGGCTCAAGAGGTTGCTTTTCCATCAGTAACTCTGCTTCTGGTTTCACGAGGAGGGTGTGAAGGTGGAAAACACTGGAGATGGCAGTAGGACCTGGTGTGCAGAGAGGGAGCTAGTGTTTGGTGGCTCCTCTTCTTCTGTGGAAGCAAATTCTCTCTGGGTTGGGAGGAGTCTGCTAGTCCCCTCTTGTCTGATCTGTAGAAACAGGTGCGTGTTCCTTGCAGCAAAACCCTAAAACTGTTGTGGTTTGGATTTTTTAGCTCCCATTTCCCCAGTTCTTCTCATTTTCTCCTAAGCAACAAAGCAAACAATCAGATTTATATGAAATTTCCACCTCTCCCCAACCCAAAAGCCAATTTATCTCTTTTTTTCCTGAAAATTCTTGTCACTTTTCCAGTTGCTTCTAATGGAGATGTCCATCACAGAATGTACAGGTGAGGACATTAACCCAGATACGTTTTCAAGCAGGAAGGGATGCATTAATGACCATTTAAGCCTGTGTTCATAGGTGGTCTGGCCAAAGATGATGGGCTGATTTCTTTTGCTTTCTTGACAGATGAGTTTTTTCCTTTTCTTTTAAATCCAGTCACATGCAAGTCTTGGGTTTTCCAGCTGCCCAGGCCAGCTCTGCCCTGTTTCTGCTGGAGGAAAGGACAAACATCAAGGTGAGACCACTTACTTCATTCCTATAGGGAAGATTTCTTGCCGCAAATCTTCTGTAACAAATACTAAGAGGGGGGAAAGTGCAGTTTTTATTAGCTGGGAGTGGCAAAAATGAGCTGGATTTGAGGTTTTGCAAGTGAAACCAGGGCTAACCCATGCTGAGTATCCCTCCAGCCTTGACTGGAGCAGAAAACTGAGGTCCTAATGTCGCATTATATAGCATAAAGCAGAGAAATACTCAACCATTTATGCTAATGCTGCTTATTTGCTCTTGTTACAGAGAGTAATTGCTCACCCAGAAGCTATTAAATAAGAGCAGAACAAACAAAACTATTCATTTTATTCACTATATATTTATACACCCACCACTCTAGAGCATAAGCAGCCACTACTCTGTTAGCTATTCTACTTTTGAGCTAGACAAAGACGTTTGTCATGGTTGTGGGTGGTGTTTCTCCTTTTAAAGCAGCTGTAGGAATGACAAGGGACATGCTGGGTTTATTTATCCTCCCTGCTACCAGCTGAAGTTTCCCAATGGTGGTATTGAGGCCTCCCCCAGGCAAAGGGGAAAACTGAGTCGGGGGGAACATTGTCACAATCCCATCATTGACTATGTCTGGTGAACTAAACGAGGGTTTAGGAGAAAACCCCTTGCAAGCACGTGCCATTCTGGCAAGGTTTGGAGACAATCATCTGCTGGTGACAACTGCCACCATTGTCCCTGCCCACCCAGAAGAGCCTGGGCAGCTGCAGACAGGAGGACTGTGAGGGGTTAAACCTGGGGGAACTATTAAACACCTGAGAATAGTCAGAGGTAATAAAGGGTGAGGAAGAAGAGCAAGGAGATCATGAAGAAGAGGGTGGTGGCAGGAAGTTCATTACTCCTGGTGTGGGGAGGTGGCTGTGGCATCTCTGACAGTTGATTCAAGACTCCCTTGGAGTGAGCTGGGATTGAGGTGTCTGAGACACTCTCCCTCCCTGCCCCAGTTTCCAACTAGGCTGGGATAACTGGGACTGGTTGACAGCTCTGCCTTGTCTGTGCCCTCTGCTCAGGATACAGCCCTGGCTCCTGCTCCCTGTTTGCAGCAGCCCAGGGCTGGGACAAAGCAGTGGTGAAGCAGCTGGTCCAGCTTGCGGTGAGTATTGTGTCTTCCTCCTTGGGGTCCCATGTGAGGGGTCAGTCATGGAGGTGGGGATGGGCTGCAGAGAATCTACTTATTAAACCAGCTCTCATTTAACCAGTACTACTCCTGGAAGAAAGATGTTCTAGGTCCTTAAACTGCTGACTTGATCTGAAATGTTCCACTGCACCCACAGAGGGACAAGGGGTGCCTGGGAAGCATCTGCACCCCACAACCACCATCGCCCCCCAGAATGGCACTGCAAAATTTAGCTGCTGTATTTAGGTTACAGATACATCCTATAAATAACCCACTCCAGAGAAATCTGCTACAAACATATTATTATCATCTGCTTTAAAAAACATTATTATCCACTCTGTTTCTCTAATTAATTCTATCTCATGCCATCCATGAGTGAAACCTGCAGGGTACCCAGGATGTGTGATAGGGTGAGATGCTCAGAGGCTGCTGGGATCCCTGGGAGAGGGCGCTGAGACCCCTCGTTGATTCTGTGGGGATGACTGAGACAGCAGTGGGTGGTTTTTAGGCTGCCAAGGTTGCCATTTGCCATTGCTGAGACAGATAAGCACCTCAAGTCACCTTTTCTAGGCAGAGAACCCCTCAATTCTTGCATTAAGAATTAATAAAACAAATCAATTTGCCCATGGGAACAGTGGATTTGTGTTATTTCAGGGTATTAAGTTGGTTGTTGTGGGTACCAGGCCAAGCCAGGGAGGGCTGGCCTTCAGCCAGCTAATGCTGGCATTGTTTGATCCCTGGGTATTGCTGTGCTGGACATGATGAATTATGGTGTGTTGGTGGAGGAGAATGGGTCTGCAAGGGACAAATGTTTGGTTTTAACTTGTGGAGATTAACAGTGATGTCGTAAGGGTAGAAAATCTCTTCTAGGCTTCTGCTGGCTGGTTGTGACTGGAATGCTTCTCCTGTACAGCTGGGTGCAGGCAGCCCTGCCAGACCCAGTGGTGCACCTCTGGCTGCTTCAATGCTTCCAGGTGGGAAGAGACAGAAAAAAAAGATCTCCTTTGGCTTCCCAAAGGAAGCTTTCATGTCTTTTTTTGTTTTTTTTCTTTTTTCAGCAACAGCTGGTGGATGGTTCTGAGCCTCTGTCCACTTTGACCAGAGCACACCTCTCTCTGAGGCTGATGAGTGAAGGTCTCCTCTGCCCATGAATCCAACTATGGGAGCACATGAAGGCTGGAAGGCAAGGAGTTGGGATGCTCCTGCTGATGTCTATCCCATTTTCCTTGTCTGGGGTAGGTGTTGGCCCTCAGCAAGGGCTGACTTGCACTTGGGTGCCATGATGATGGCCAGGCTCAGGAGATCAGAGGATGATGCACTTTGGGAAGGCTTATGAAAGTGAAAAGCTTCGTGGACTTCACTCTTACTTCAAGGAAGAATATAGATTTTCCTGGCTATCTAAGGACTGCATTGGGTTGCAAAGCATTAAAGCAATCCAAACAGACTGGAAACCTGAAGCTGGAGTTTTGGGGAGATAAGGGAAGGAACAACATTACTCATGCCGAACAGCTGAGATTAGGGTGGTGACAACTTCATCCAATTTACAAGAGCTAAGATAAACCTCCAATGAAATCCAGGTGTTCCTGTATGTGTGCTGAAAGCAGCCAGCCATACAGCTTAAAAGGATGCTTCTCCCAGACACCATTAAAGTCCCCAGTGGCTGGTCCTACACCGCAGGCTAATCTGAACCACCAAGAAATATCTCAAAAGCTACATTTCTCCTCTTCTGGCTTTGGCTAAAACCCTGCTGTTCTGGATGAGTTGCTCAGTGTGAAGTGTGCTGGGACCAGGAGCCAGGAATTTGAGTGAAGCCATGGGCCCTCCCAGCTTCATCTCTCTGTGAGTGTCCCTACAAGCCGGATGCTGAGGGACAGCATCTCCTAGAGATTCTATGGTAAAAGAACCCCTCTGAATTCACATCCCAAGCTGTGCTTGGCTATGAACGGTCTGGAGGCAACATTATTGAAGAATTTTGCTGACATCTCTGATGAGGCTGGCATAGAGACAGGCATGCAAATCAGAAGCAAGTTAATTATAAGCTCCATTAAGAACATGGAAAGAAAAAAGTAAATCACCTTTAATTGCTGAATGTGACAGAGGAATGTCTAGAAAGCAAAGAGTCCTGCAAGGGCTCAAAAATATCGGGAAGCCATAAGGCAAAGTAGGGTAACATATGTTTGGAGAAAGGCTACCATCCTTTGCAGACCCGCCTCAGCCATCTTTGGGTCAAGTGTGGGATGGGGAAGGATCTGGCCAAGCCCAGGCAAGGTAATGACAAGTCTGGGACATCTCTGCTCCATTCGATAGGTTTACCTATGGAATTACTCTTGAATTTGGCATTGAGGTTGCCCAGGTTGGGAAGGAGAGAAGCTGATTCACCCCAAAGTTGAAATTTAGCTTTATTACTCCAGATCATATTTTTCCCCCATTCTTTTCTTGCCTTCGTGTCTCAAGACTGGCTCTAGGAAGGACAGAGCTTGCACAACCCTTGTTTGGTTTTGGAGCTCTTTCCTATGGGATGCCATCACCAGCCAAATTCACAGAGAAAAAAACTTTTAGGGACAAGACAATCCCAAAAATCCCTCTGCCACTAACTGCTGAAGGATATATATAGCATCACTTCATGCTCTCCCTTCTCCTACAACCACCCTGGGAAAACAGGAAGATAAAGTTTTGGGGGATTTCTGTGAGGCAGCAGAGTTTGGCAAGTCTGATGGCTGGGATGACAAATTCACCTTTCCCTAGCTTAGAAATTACCTCACACATAAAATCAAGAAGCAGATGGTTGAACGGGGGACTTCAAAGACATCAATTGTAGTGGCTAACCTTGGTGGCTGTCAGCAGATGGCAGAGAAGAAGTGAAGAGCTTGAATATACATCCAGCTGGTGAGTATTTCAATGGAGATGCAGAGGTAAAAGCAATAAAGTGTTTTCTATTTAGGTTGGTGGATAAATTAAGTTTCAAACACGTTTCCCTGCTGAAAGTGCTTACTGACTCTGGCTGCAGAGTTCAGATGAGTTATGTGAAGGAGGATGTTTACAAGACTTCCCTGAGTGCCAGCTCCTCTATCTGCTGATGGATGCCAAAACGCTGAGGTTCCCAGGGTGAGTGTACCCTGTGCAAGGCAGCGGAAAGTCCTCCCTGGTCCTCATTTTCCATTCCCAGAACGCCAGGGCAGGAGGAAGGTGAATGCAGAGCCCCCCACCCAGACATGGAAGCGAAGGCATGGAATAGGAGACATGGCAGAGACTTGGCACACTCATAGCATGCCAGGTGTCTCAGCTGCCTCCCTGTGTAGTTTTCCCAGCAATCAGAAGGACATGGAGAACAGTTATGTTGTTTCCTGTGGTGGTGCAAGCAGGTTTACCTATCTGGTGAGGCTGTAGCATTTCTGAGTTTGGCTGATTTGGGGGAAAGCTTAACAGCAAGAGCCTGGCTCTGGCAGGGAAACATGGCTGTCCTTGTCCTCTGTCACTGGCTTAGCTGACAGGCATTGGTCCCATTCATTTGCCCCCATAGTGGGGCAATCCCATGGGGGCTGAAGAGATGAGGGATGTTGACCTTGCTCCTGGGCTTTCATGATCTTTGATGTGCTGGGAACTGGAAAAATGGAGGGGATTTCTGACATAAACTGTTAAAAATTGCTTGTGGGGAAAAGTCTGCAATTTCAAAAAAAAAAAAAAAAAACCAAACCTTGTTTTGGGGCAAGGAAGTGGAGATTCAAGTTCAGTTAAACTCCCATTTTTTTCACCCATGCTTTTCCTTACCTGTCTGTCTTGAAAAATCCAGTCAGTTATGGAAAATAATGTTAAAAAGGAGGCAGGAAAATCCCACTGTGACCCATGGTGATCACACGTTCCCATAATTTCAATAAAGTGACACTCAGTGACTCACATAATTGGTTATCCCAAATTGCCTAAAAATAATAGTAATAGAAAAGAAGTCTTTAGGTGATTGATTTGCTAAATAATTTAATCACTTAAGAATGAAAAGAATTCACCATATTGGTAATTATTTCTGCAAAGGGAAAACAGAATGGACAGGTTGAGAAGTTAAATTGAAATTTAGGGGTGGGAGACCACTGGGGAGGGATGCCATCCCTCCAGGCTAGCAGTGTCTCAGTTTCCCCAGCTCTGTGGCTTCACCTTGCCCTCTGTTTTGGGAGACACCCAATGATGTCCCCAGCTCTGGTGCTGGATACGGGCACCTCCCTTCTCGTGGGATCCTTAGAAAAAGAACGGGGGAGAAAATGGCTCAGAGGGCCAAGCTACTCAGTCCCCTTCTCCCACTCCACCTCGGGAAGGAGTTTCTGTGAGGCTGCGGTGGGAGGAGTCACCGCAGGGCTGCTGTCCCCATTACTGTCACCCCAGGTGCTGTGGCATCGAAAGTGTGGGCTGCTGGCACCATCTAGTGGGAGTGGGCATCTAGTGGACACCCCCTAGCACAGCGGGACACGGCCCCTTGTGTCATATCATGGTGGCCCAGAGTCCTGCTTTACACCAATGCCCCCTGGCCACCCCTTTCCTCTATCCTTTCTGGGATGCCGAGCCTGCGTGGGGACTGTGGGGATGCAGGAGTGGGACTCTGTATGTCCTTAACCCTCCCCATTAAGGGTTATGGGTCTAGCAGCCTGTCCCCCTTGGCCACCGCATCCCAGTGTCATCTCATGGCCTGAGGAGCAGGACCAGGTGTAGAGCCGTGTGAAACCCTCACCCTTGAACCAAATCTATGGTGTCTCACTCCATCATTCTGCCCCACACAAGACTGATGGTAACCCTGTCCCTGCTGCATGTCTGTGTTCCATCCCACCAAGACCCAACCCTCTCTAAAATCCTGCATGTGTGCAGGTCTGGAGTGATGAGGAAAGGAGCAACCCACAGTCAGATGCTGTGTCCCAGTCCCCACTCAGGACAGGCAGCCATTGAAGCCATGGAGATGCGAGAAGAGGAGGTTAGGCCAGGCTTTCCTGCCTGGCCAGCACCGCACTGCCTATTGTATCAACTCTGGTATTTGCAGTCTCTGCAGGGAGATGGAGGAAGTTAGGATGGGAGGAGGGGCAGCAAGAAAAAGCAATATTAGGGGATGCAGGAAACTAGAGGGATCCCACTCAGGTCCTCTGGTAAGGCTTAGTGCTGAGATCTCCTCTAGTCAGGCTGGCCTTGGCCCCTGGCTTCAAGGCTGGGAACAAAAGCAGCAGGATGGGGGAAAAGGAAAAATCTGCATATGGAAAACACATCCATATAGCTAGGACTTAAGAGAACAGGAAAGTGCTGGGCAGCACAAGGGCAGCTCTACGGATAGGGAGGTGGCAGGGATTGGAATGCCTACTCTGGCTTTTGGAGTACTGCTTTAGTATCCCCAGAGTGGAAGTTGAAGGGGAGGATAATATATAATATTGCCATATTATTTTCTCCCTTGAAATATCACCCTATGGATGCCAGGCTGCAGTTGTGGGGCTGTAAAAAGGCAGAGGGAGGTTTCAGGGGTTCCCTGAGCTAGGATGAGGTGGCAAGGCTCCGCTGCTGTTTCCACAGTTATACAGAGGAGTGGGGTGATGGTCTTGGTGTGATCTGGGGTTGTCACTGGCTGGATCCAGGGTTGAGGAGCCCACCAGATTGACTTGTCAGGTCTCCATGTTTTGTTTAGTATTTCCAGCTCTGAGACTGGTCCGGTTCAGAGTCTAGAGCAGTCTCTGGTTTTCTTCCTCCCTGGAGCTTGTTAAAAATGTTTTGTGCAGGATCCATTCTCATTTGGTATACAGTATCAAGGAGAAAAGGGGCAAACGCTGGGGGAAAGATCCACTTTTGGGGCACAGTCTCGCCCTTTGAAATCTGCCAAAAGCTTTGGTGAGCGAGTGCAGTTGCTGGCCCAGGCCCTCCCCCCGGGATCAGGCCTCCACGTGAGACAATCACGGCTGTGAATCGGGGTTCTTCTGGGGGGGAAATGACATCTTCACAAGCAGCGATGCAGGGCAGGACTGCCGTCACGGTGCCCCATCTATGCTTTCCCCACACCGGATCCCTGTTTGGAGACCACCGTATAACAACAAAACCTCCGGAATCCAGCGCTAACACTGAAGGTGGCTCTTGTGCCGGGAAAAAAATAAAATAAATAAATAACCCACAAAAAAATACAACAAAGTGTAAGAAGCCGACACGCCAGGTTCTGACCGCGAGCGGACGGCTCCGCTCAGCTCTGCCCCCCCCCCCACCCCCGGCCAGCTCCGCGCCTGAGGCGGGCGCTAGGACCCTGCGCTGC